>KI628657.1:65616-102540 GCA_000503235.1 Sclerotinia borealis F-4128 | reverse complement strand
ATAGATATGGAAAAAAGTAAAGATTCACTTTCTTTTAGGACTAGTATCCAAGATTATCAAATATATTGCTGATATTGATTTTGATAAATATAGTTTTTCATACAAAATACTGGATTTATTAAGTTTAGGGATTTCCTTTTGTATTTGATAAGAATAACAAAGACTTTTTAAGTAAAACTGTAATGTTCAAGAAGTGTAATCTTAAACCAAGGTTAATGGCTAGAAGTAATTCGATATTAAAAAGATTATATAATAGTGTGACGGAACTGACGGCTCTTTTGGACCTTCCTTTCACAGCTTAGAGCCCTAGCTCTATAGCTCTAGACCTAGGCATCTTACGCCTAGGACCCTTTTACCCTTTTGGGCCTAGCCCTTATGGCTCCCAATACCTGTTTATATAGTCCTCCTTTTAGCATCCTACATAGCTCTTCACTTGTAGATTCTAAGTACACAATCGGAGTCCTGTTTATACCCTTTTGGTCACATTATTATAGTAATCAATAATCTCTGCTGGACTTTCTTCTGTATACCTGGATTGATCTTTTTTGATATAATATTTTATATGTATATCAAAGTCCTTAAGAATTTTGAATAGATAGATATGATGATGTAGGTTATAATTGGATCTTGGGCAGAATAGTTTACCCAGATTATAAGTTTTTATATATGTCTTCAAAATCTGCTTTAAAGCAAGCAACTTAGTATAATGTAGACAATCAATAAATGAGCATAATAGAGAATTTGTATTAAAATCTTTGTTTACCTTTAATAAAGAATTTCTCTATTCCTTAAATAAAGAACTTTTGGTTGTGTTGTTTGAAGAGTCTTTAAGATCCATATCGTATAAAAAATCCAATGATGGCAAGTCCATAATTATATTTAATATAGGAATTTTGTTTGTATTGGATTTCTGATATATACTTTGATTATAACGAAAAAGCTTTTACTGATACTGGAAAGGGATAGAGTAATGTCTGTAATTCGAATTCTAACAATGATAATTTGTTATATCTTTCCCTATGCTTTGGCACGATTTTTGTAGGCTTCTGATCAAGTCTAATCGGGGCAATAAGTCATTTTCCTTCCTATAAAGCATACCAACTATACCTTGCTTCAAAAATGGTATAAACCATATTCTTATCATCTATTCAAAAAATATTTCTAAGGTATGTTTGTTAATTACATTCCTTTGTATGTTGTATAATTTTTTGATTTTGTTATTTATTTTCAGAGTATATCTTTTTGTTCTCGTATCTTCAATCTACTTCATCACCGCAAATAATCTTGGGTTTTTGGCGATGACTTTTATAAACTCCTTTATTATAAGATCTAATAGTGAACCGCGATTTGTATTTAGATTGTAAGCAAAGTTGATCTGTTGTATACATTATTCTTGCCCACGGGTTAGATTTTGTAAATCAATATCAGAATAAGAAGCAAAATAACTATTCTGAAAGATTTTATTATTGGAATATCCGAATATTTTGCCTCTTTCTGTAATGGTAACATACTCTAAATAAGTAAAAATATAAACAATAAAGGGAAAAATTAGGGGAAAAACTTACGATTTAGAATATTAGCTGAAATACATCTTATTACATAAAATGTAAAGATATCCTTAAAACCGATCCATTATACAAAATTCCTTATTGAATTGCTGAAAGCTTAGTAAGTCAATGCTTTGACTTTCTTGGATGATTTCATTATTCGATTATTCCGGAACAAAGGTATGTCCAAAATACTTTTTTTAAAAGAAATATCGATATACTTTGCAGTATATATCTTAGGATTATATAATTTCTCGATATTTTTCACATTTGCAAAAGTATCACAATAAAAGCTAAAGTAAGGAACAATATGACCAGACACATTTCCCTGGATATAAGATCTTCAAATATCTGTTGCTTGTAACTAGTATATATATCAAAGAACATATTTCAAATAAAAAATATATTATTTATACTTTTCCATTATCACCCTGCTCATTTTTTCTGAGAGTAAACATAAGCAAAAGGTTTATAAAAAGACAACCATTATTCGGATTTCGGAGCAAAATGAATTTGATATCCTTCGGAAAAAGTCAACTACAAAAGTTTTAAAAGAATCTAAACTTTATTATACCTTATACAATATAACTTGCCCAATCATATAATATATATGTAATTCAATAATAACACCGGGACATACAACAATATAGACAAGTATCAAGATTAATGAAGCAATCTAAATCCTAACTTGTTTATATACAAAATTAATCAGATTGTTCATCTATAAATAACTAAGTATATCTTGTAGATTGTTGAGATTAGCGATAGATTTTTGGATGGGTTTTTGTACTTAGACCAAGACTCTTTGCAAGAGTTGTTTTTTATAAATTAACAAATATCAACAAAACATTGATAAGAAAATTAATATTAAATAGATTTATAATACAAAGCTCATTCATCGATTCTAGCTTTTTATTATGCTTTCACTCATATATAGATTTCAATCGGATTGCATATTAAATCAATGTCTTGACAGAAAGATGGTCACTGAGCAAGCTAGTATGCTCTTTTGCAAGTATAGTAAAGTATCCTTTGATAATTTTCAAAATTGATTTCGAGCTAATATTACTAAATTATATAATATAGTTCAATAAAGAAAGGTTAGTATACTAATGTTGAAAAAGCTTAATATCATAACTCACTTCTCCTATAACTTCCAGATTATATTATAACTATATAACATTGGAGTGATATTAGATAACGGTTTTTTTGTGTAATTCTCATTTTCAAGATTTGCAAACAGTTCTTTAAGTCTCAGATTTTGTGTTATTTTCGAGATAAATGTTAAGATGTAAAAGAAGGGAAATTGATTGAGAATATCAATTCAATATTGAAATATAATGATAAAATAATGATAGATATTATAAAAAAGAAAAAGAGAGAAAATATATTATATACTTATAGTAATTAGAGTATAATATATCAAATTCTAATACGGTTTTTGCTAAAGTTGGTTAATTAGTTATAGATACGAATGTCCGTTCCCTGTTCTAAGGATTTCGAAAAGGGTTACCGAATTCCTACCCTGGCATAAACTGTGTCGCAAAAAGTTAATCACAACAGTATATAGTCTTCGGGACCGAGTAAAATGAAATCAGTGAAATACGAAACGATTTACAGAATTCGAACCACCGTTTTTGAGGCGGCGTTGACAAGCAAAAAAGAAATCCCACAAAGCGTGGTCTTATACCACTAAACCACAACACCACGTGACTTTAATCCATTTTGCCCGGTCGAGCGAAGAATTTATCGAGCACTCAAATATCAAAGTATATAAAGAAAATTAATATATAAAAATAACTTAATAACCAAGTCAATTGTCATTTACAACTTAAATCTTCATTTAATGAAGCTTTCGATATAACGGTAAATAACATATCTTAATTATTTTATCAAAATTCAGAAAAGATCTTAAATATATTTGGGTGCATTTCTACCCGTGACCGTAACAGTTGGTAGGTGCACACCCACTTTTACTAGACTGAATCATAAGCTTTATCTCAGTGCATATGAATTTCCGATAAAGAAATAGTATGGAGAAACATCATAAACATTATCATCGTTGCCATCAACCAAAACCAACAATGTCGAATCCAGACCCAGAACCAGATCCATCTTATACAGTATTCATAAGATTACCATTCCCACGTGGTGATTTTGTTGATCCTCCAGATGTATGATTGACTCTCATGGATTAAAAACATTGTACTGACCTCTGTAGGTGGAATGGGATGCAGCAAAGGATAAGGCGTTATGGAAGATACTGTCCAAAGCTTCTAAGAATAGTGATATTGATTGTAAGTTTCCGAATTAATCATAGATATCATTATGCTAACAGATACAGGGACTGCATTGTAGGTTTCAAGTGCACATTTTAATATCTAATCTAATTCAATCGCAGAGCTACGAAATTCGAAGTTACCCTTGCATTCCTTCTTCAACAAGCAGCATGGCTTTACGAACGACAACTTTCGCAAGTTCGCGCGCAGATGAGAAAGGTGACGGTATCGAAAGGTTCTTTGGCTCCGTCACCAGTTCCAGGCAGTACATCGGAAACAGTAGGTGGTGAAGGAATGAAGAGGACAGGATCTGGAGGTGGAGGTAAGTTGGCACATGCGACCACATCTATCGAGTGACTGCTCATTATCTGCAGGTCCAAGGATTCAATCCTCCCTATCGAATAGAAAAGATGTCTCTCTGTCGAAGATTGATGGGAGCGTACCAAATACACCGAACCGCACAATGGGTATGAACCCTTATATTAGCTATATAACGTATCTAACGTCAATCAGCTCCACCGTTTTCCCGCACCTCGTCTCGGGAAACAACAGTACAATCCCGTACATTCGTACCAACAAGTCCACGACCAAGCCATGCGACCACAAATCGACGATCGCTCTCTCCAAAACCACAATCACGACCGGCTTCAATGGCAATCGACCATCCACCCCGAAACTCCCCCCAACAAACACAACTTTCCTCGCCCTCCGACTCTTCTGATGACGATGCGCTACCACTGCAATCAAGACTTCTCCGCCGACGCTTCCCCTCCATCAAGAAAACAGCCGAAGGTCCCTCATCTGACGACGATGGACCCGCCTTTCTTCCCACACCCCACGATCCATCTGCCACCCTCCGTGGAGACCCCCGCAATATGTCACGACGCACACCACTCCACCCCAGGAAACCAGTCCCAATCGAATCACAAACTTCAGATTCCTCTACGAGTTCCACGGCCCAAATTGTCAACAAAAGATACGACTCTGTAAGCGTTGCCGGGAGACGACCACCCGCCGGTCCATTGAGTCCGCGCCGAACCACCGAGTTACAAAGTGAGAGAAGTGATGGAGGAACACCAAGTATGGGTAGTAGTTTTAGTGATTTGGATGGTCTGTCTTCCCCGTTCATCTTAAGTTACAAGCCATAAGGCATATCCTATTCTTTGTTTATTGTTTCTCTCGTCTGTAGTTATCATCGATACCCACTTCCTTTCTTAAATTCTAATTGCATGGCTTCTTTTTTTTTAATCTTTTGTACTAAACTGATTTTGAGCGAGTGACGAACACAAAGCTAATTTCGAACACTAATAGACGCATCCGTAACACAAAGTGCACTAGAAGAGGCACTCGCGAGTAACATGCAAGCAGGTGGCATGGCTAGTAGAATGAGTACCATTAGTCAAGCTCTACGGAGTAGATATCTCTAATCCCGAATCTATGTCGCGGAATCTTTCTTTTCTTGATCTTACAATATTTATGGACTTCAAATGGATATACCTAGTGGATAGGATTGGGAACAGGTATCAATATGGAAACCTAGGTAGAAATGGTCAGGAACAATCTTGGTATAGGTGGGTTGGATGGGAAGGAACGCACTTGGATTATTGATCGGTTGGATTGGGTTTGGGGTTTTTATTTACTATCGTAGTTTCTTGTAATGCTCATTATATGCTTCTTTTCTCCTTTCTTATATGAGTATACTCGAGTAGGGACTTTTTTTACGGGGTGGGATAATGGATACTGGGTAATAGATACTGAGTCTGGATACTGGATAATGGATGGACTTTCTTTCTTGCTTCCTGCCTTCTGAGTGAGAAAGGAAGGAAGAAAAAAAGTAGGAAGGAAAGGAGGAAGGAACAACGCATTCGATAAGTTACTCAAGTAATTCTATCATAATACCATAAACCTACCAATACATACATACATACATAAATAAATACATACATACCTCCCGGTAGCGTTAGCTATACTTAGCTAGATTCAAATCGATTATGAACTTACCACTACTACTCGTATATCATACCTTATACATCAACTCAATTTCAATTCAATTCATTCTCAGAAAAACCAGATCAACTCAAATATAGAATATAGGATATGGGATATAGGATATAGGATATAGGATATAAAAAGAAATGTTAGGGAGTCTTGTGTTATCTTGTCTTGTCTTGTCTTGTCTAATCATATCTTTTTCTTTCTTTTCTCTCCTTCTTTAGGTTTTTCCCTCGAATTGTATCTATACCTATACCTACCTATATATATACCTGACTGAACCTGAATCTGAACCTGCACCTAAATCCGAGAATTCGGGATTTAAGATTCCAATAAGAGGGAAGAGAGAAGAGAAGAAGAGAATGATCATGATTACTGAGGAGTAGTTAAGTTAGTTAGTTACCTGCCAGTGATAGGAGTGATCAATAACCTACTTTATATACTTCTTAGGCCATCCATCCATCATGCCTTCATGCCCTCATGATATGATTGATATATATGAGTGGTATCTTGGTGTCTGTCTCATCACTATATGTAGTTCCTACCAACCCTTTTTTGTTTTATATTCATGCTGGTAGGTATACCATACATATATCCCATACCAGTTGGCATATTATTATTCACTTTACTTCATTTCCCTCCTCTATACTTTATATAACCAACAATATCGTAAATAGATAGAAACTATGAAGTTTTGATTTAGATTAACCAATTAGATTTAGATTAATTCTTGAAGTAGCATAATATGCATAATATCACATACAACATGTTACCGATATCACGTACGCTCGAGGGAGACGAGTGTATTGTATAATTTTCTGTTTTTATTCTAATATGCTACTACTGTAGTATTATCCCAATAAATCCACAAAGTAGGATATTCAAGATCTTGCTTGATAAATCTTTTTACGAATATTCTACTCCAATATTTCAGTTCAGTCTTCCTCAAAATTGAAAAGAATGTAACATGATTAGGAGATTCCAAATCACATTCCGCCTTATTTGATAACCCCGTCGGCCAAAGGGATGATAATCCCTCAAAACCACATATTGGGATCGGCAGTATTATCCAACTTCTTTCATATATCCATAATAAAGATGTTACCACATCCACGGCTCTTTCCTGAGTGTACTATCCTCGAATGGATCCTCATCAACATATCCCTGCTCCTCATGAGATTCTACGGCTCCAGCTTCCAAGGCTCCCAAAAGTGACGTGCGTTCCTCCGCATTGACAAGAGACCTCTCCTCTCTCACGGGAGATACCCATCCCGACCCCGAACCCGATGTCAATTCCGATGTCGCGATTTTCCCAGAGTCATCGGTTGCCCATTGAGCAGCCAAAGAAGCCTGATGTATTTTATCCGCTTCTGTCAATTTCGGCTTGACGAGTAACTTCCTGTTTCTATTCTTATACGCTTGTACCTGTACCTCCTTATGTAGAATCCCCTCACTTCCCACATAAGTATGTAAAAAGTTACATTGTTTATCACTAGCGAGACATGTGCTCTGATGCCAAAAGAAACACGTGAATCGTTTTCCAACCATGGTAGAAGGGTCACGAGCAGACTTGTGTGATTCGCCAGAGAGAAAAGAGGGAATCGCATGGACGACGTCGAAAAGGGGTCCAGGATTGGGTTTGCCGTATCGTACGTTGGTTTGGAGGGTAAATTCGCGATCTTCGTGGAGGTCGCGACATTGCTCTTCGAGGTAACGACAGCGATCTCCAAATTCCCAAAAGCTAAGACAGATATGTTAGTGATGTTTCTTGTGAAGTGAGAGTGCGGTGCACCTGAAATAGATAGGGATATGAAATTTGAAAGCTTCTCCAGAATAGAGTGATGATAAAAAGAGGTCACTTACTAACAGACTTCCGTCTTTGGAACAACGATTTCGTAGGCCGGTTTACGGAGCAACTCTCTGGTGGGTTTTCGTGGCATAATACCCTCGTTTGGTAAACTATTTTTTGATTTGCTGGGACGATATTCCGTGATTTGGCAGTTCTATCATGAAGTATTAATTTGTGCTGCAGACAAAGATTCTGATGATCGAGGAATCCGAGGGGAAAGATTGTGTGTTGCGTATCATGTAAACTAGGTGGTGGAAGCGAAAGGTGGTATTAACCTTAAATAGTGCACGTAACCGAGACTATAGAATATCTTTTTTTTCCCACTTGACCATGATAGTATACTTTAATGATAGCCTCGGGCAGATGGAGACTAACGTGTAGTCAATATCACCAGGAAAGACGTTTCACAAAGTAACTCATACCTTTCTAGGCGATCATGATCTCCTGTAGAAGTACCAACTTTCACACATCTCACTGGAAAAGAAAAAGCAAAGGGGCAGTCTGTAAAAGAAAACTAACCTTATTATCATCCATTGCATCTTTTGAGCTTTGCAACCCGACTACGGCTCCATTCTGTCTATCTTTTTGACTGGAAACTGTAGACGCCATTTCAGAGCTCTCACTGACGCTTTGGTGATCAATATCAGCTAGAGCGGCAAATCTAGAACTACGTGGACGACCTACTCGCTGCCTAGCTGTGCCGTTATTTGATGTACTTTGTGGCTCAGTCGGTGTCGATTGAACATCGTCATCATCCTCCCACTAAGAGTATTATTAGTATTGGTAGTCTTATGAGTATATGTGCAAATTATGAGTGCGCAACGCATTGAAAAGCAGAGATAGTCAAACAGTATGTCGGATTAAACTTACTTCCGCAGCATTACTTCTCTCTAATGCATCCATTGAAAAGCCATCATCTTTCTTCGTATTTGTTTTACTACCGTCGAATATCTTACTGGTGGCATCGATGCTGTTGAAGATCAAGGCAAGATTGAAGTGGCCAGAACGGCCGGTCCTCTTATTGATTCCCCGATATTCATTGCCCGAAACATGTTTGATGACATCGATCCAATTGCCACAATCAATCTCGAGCTTGGCAGAATCCCCTGGTAGTGGTTTGAAACTTTTTGTTGCCATGAAAGATTTGCCCAGATAGGCGGATGAGTCCGTCTTCGTGACTCGTGGCCCAGGAGCAGCTGATGAGAAGGAAACAGAACGGGGATTTGATTTCCTGGGGGCAACAGGAGCATTGGTGCCTGGGTTTGCTAGCCAAAACGGGTTAAATTCAGGGTTGTAAGGTTGGTAGTAGTCCGTAATTGCCTTTGGAGCGTGTCCAAAATGCTGCGTGAACAGACCAATACGGTGTTCGATCTCAGCTTGAGACAATTTCAAATTCGGCTGAGCTTTCTGTGGCTGCGATGGACTTCTCCGACTACATGCCGATACCTTGTATTTTATGGCTGAGCTTGCTGAAAGGGGGCTTTCGGGAGTGACTACATGTTTGGTAGTTTCTTCGTTCACCTCCGATGCCCAGTCACTAATCCCCCCGATGCTCTTACGAAATGATCTTGCTTCATCAAGCTGTGCCTGTGTGACGCCTGCTGGTAATGTTGATGAAAGTTCATTACCACGTGTTTCCTTGGATATACTTCTCACGGATTGGTCGGGTTCCTCCGGAGTCTGCTCATTGTTGATATAAACTGGCTCACCAATAATGGCTGGCAAGGTGGCCTCATCTTCCGTGCAAATATCTTCATTGAATGAAGATGCGAAAGTATTATACTCTCCCTGTTGGCTTATACACGTAGGGGACCTTTCGTGTTGGGAGTCTGGTGGAGTAATCTCAGCTTCCAATACCCTGTTGTTCCCGCTCACAGTGTCTTCTGTAGATATATCAATCGATGGAACCGAGACGATTGCTTCTCTTGGCTTGTTCTGAGGGAACTCGTCGAATACCAACAGTGGTTCATCGGCTTCGCTCTGAGGGAAAGCTCCTGCGTCGTTCTTCGTTGAGTGTATTCTGGGATCTAAATAGTCGACAATGTTGAGAGGTGGAGTCTGTGGCCCATTTGTGAAGACATATTTCCCCTTATGAAGTAGAGCATCTAGCTTCACCCATTCTTCCTCTGTGAAATAACCGGCACCGTAGAGTATGCATGAGCCCTGAGATTGAGAAAACATTAGCTTGGAAACGAATTTCTGGACATTATCAATTTATCATTGCGAAATAATCGAGCATCCAATTGGGTCCGCGATAGTCAGAATGAACAACAATATAGACATATGGCTTACCCTCTCAGCATACTCCAGCCCCTTCGCAGCAAATGTTGACAGCGCCATGTTGCTTAAATGCGAGGCCCGATATATGTTATCATAAGGTTTCCTTGATCGAACGAAGGAATGGAATGAAAATCCTTTCGTAACTTGTACAGCGACGAATATGAGGGTGAAAAGCTGGCAAGAAGATCTCTTCACAAAACTTCAAGAGAGAAACAGAAACAGTGAAACCTCCCAGGAGCCAAAGAAGAGATCAACTTACTAGTGGTCATGTATGAATAATAATTAATGTTGCTTCAAAAGCTCATGCTAGCTAGTTTAGAATGAAGCCAACGTGAACCCATGTTTAGTTAGGTCCTGCGTACCACTTAAAAATTGCTGGGCCTTCCCTCTTCATTATGATAGGGAAGATGGGGGGGGGCTTCCTGCAATAACCTGCAAGGACCTGCATTTGGAATACATGGAAGTGAGGAGAAATATGTGTTGAGTGAGGGGTTGAGGGAGTTAGTGTCACAGATAGGCGGCGGCGGCCACCGTAGAAAAGCGTGATAAGGATATCAAAAGAACAACCAATTGAGATGATTTACTCATCTCATCAAATTTACCGAAAAATTTAATATAGAAATGTGATTAAAACCCCCCGATGGCAAGCAGAAACATTAGAGATACTGTGTGAGAGAAAATGTAAGTTCCCTCCCTTCCTTTGACAGCTTCCTGCACCACTCTAGAACTGCGTCCTTTTAAAGAACACACAATGCTATCTTAGTCTTAGATAGGTTGACATGCCACCTGAGTGTAACCATACCTGCATACTAGTAGCTTCAATCATCAATTGGTGTTGCCTTTTGACACAATTTTCGCTCCATGAAGGGTAGCAGTGACACACTCAACGGGGGTAGCGGTAGCGGTAGCGGTGGCGGAAAGGTCACATGATCATCTCTCTCCTTTCACTGAACACATGCACCTTGGTTTGGTTTGGTCTCAGTATTTCTCAACAAAATGCTTGAAATAAACAAACGGATGTGTACTATAGCTTGTATCTAAAGATAAGATTATACACATTTTTGAATATCAGATCACAACCAACAATCTATCAAAGTTTCAAAGTTTCAAAGCCAATATTGGGGAACAACCATGAGCCAGCTGGGCCCATCAGCAAATGCCTGATGCCAATGACTCCAGGATGACAACGAACTGGGTGCCAAAAACTTTCTACTCGAAACAAAATAGGGATCCACAGGTAGCATCACTCAAGATATAGAGGGATACTAGGATGGTGATAGTCATTAAGGTAACAATGAGTAAGCTATTGGATGTAGCCAAGAAAACAATACACATCAGTCTCAATCGGTGATCTTCATGCTCAACTCAGTCTTTGTATTTAATTCCTTGTTGCATGCCACACTTCTGTGAATGTTATCTTATTTGAACCAATACTCAATGCTTCGGAAAGCATGTGGAGATGGAAATGTTCTGGAACATGTTGTAACTGAAACTCGAGATTGTACATTGTATCATTCCCGATCCTGGTACCTTTAAGGAATCCTTTGAAAGACCATTATTGATATTCGGCAACCGGTGCTGGCTCTAAACAGAGGGACTTCGAGAGGATCGTGGTGAATAGCAGTGGCCGTTATCGATGAGTGTTGGGGAATGTTAGTCGAGGCCTAGGGGCCGTAACTCAGTCACCTCAGATTGCATTGCCGAAGATGGAGTAGGGACACGATGCTATTCAGAACGATGCCTTAGATTGTGCTCGTGCATAGGCGTTGGAAAATTGTCAGTAAGCAGCGAAGGAAAGCTTTTGCTGTTTTGCAGGTCGTGGATCCATATCGTTCTCGTTATCGCTGTCAATCTCAATCTCGGCGGGATGCCACCGCTTCTTTCCTTTTTTCTTACTATCACCTTCATTCCCCCTATCGCCCCTACTACTTCCCGTTGCTGCTCATACTCTCAGAACTCGCTCTCTTCTTGCAAAAGAAGTGGAGATCCATATTTGAGCTCTTCTAATCTGCAATGGCTGGAAGTGCTCTGATCATATTCCCCATCAGGATGCGATGGCTGAGCAGATATAGATGTGGGGATAAGGAAGCGGTAGCCAACAACTCGTCTTGCTTATCGAATACTGGAAACAAGCCTACTTCATATCCAAAGGCACTCTTATTTTCTCCGTCGTCCTTGCCCAATATAACAGAGGAAGAGTGGTGTGAGGATACCTCGGACATGCTTTGCGCGATTTCATTATCACCATATAAGTTGATCTCGTTCTGTAAAGATCGAGGGGAGTGATGGCAAGAGTGAAGTTGGTCCTGGGCGGGTGTACAAGCTGAGCCTTCTCGCAATGGGCAGATGTTGTCTTACTTCTCAAAGTCATCGTTTTTGATATTGTACCATGCTTCATGGCCAGCGGCATAAATTTCCTTGTTCAGGCCGAGAACAGAAGTTGATGCAAAATCGGAAGCGTACGACTCGCCTCTTCGAATATCATTGGCCTATCTGTATAAGGTCAGGAGACTGTTTATCATAGCGATCAAAAAACCATTACATATACCTTGAGTGCCCCAGCTATCCTGAAGTCTTTCCATCGATATTGCCTAGCGCGAAAGGATCGCTTCCATGATGAAAGCCGCCGCCATTTTGCCCAAAGCCATCTTATCCTCTCGGATGATGTTTCCCAGAATCAAGTCCTCCGATCCAACGTACTTTTGTAGTGTGGTATATTGTAGTTCTCTGGTTGTCGGAAATTTAAGGTCGTTATTGCTATAGCAGCCAGAATCGATTGATGTTCGGATTCTCACAAATCAGTTACGATCGTTGAAAGCCATATCTCTCAAAATTCGAACTTACCTAGAATTTCTGGTCTGTAACATTCATCATAAGCTGTTGCTACGGCTGCTGTTATTCGCGTGCTATCAACTTCTATATCACTCGGCATGAATTGTTTCTGTGTAGGTCCATAACGAGGCATTGTGCTTTTGAGGCGCGGAGCAGTTGGGACATAATTATATGGAACAGCGTTGACCATGGCCATCTCGAGTATGTGAAAATGATCGGTTAGTAAACCATCTGCTATTTGAATACAATTGAACAGCAAAAATAAAGGTAGAAATAAGGAGAATGGAGGGGTTCAAGCCCTACAGGCACCTCAGGAAGGTAATTTACCCACCAATGGGTTATTATTGTATTAAATCATACATTGAAGTGCAATGAGATATACTGAGATCTTATATTGAGATCTGAAATCATGATTTTCATTCAAATCAACTTGAATGGTTTCAATGCTTTCAATATTCAGTAAGTTAGTTTGAATGGTTTCAATCGTTTATATAAACGATTAAGGGTTAGTGACAACAAGGGTGCGACAATGAGATTCAAAATAAGGAGAGGAGAGGGCTAGGGAGGAGAGGAAGGGTCAGGGAGACCAGGAAGGGCCAGGGAGGTTAGGGAGGCTAGGGAAAAAGGGGGTAACAATTGAAAGACCCAAGAAAAAGTAGTCATCGATATCGGAGGCCTTTTTATCAAATCTCAATATATATGCTAAAAAGCACACTTGCAAAAAATGGCCGATTTACCCTTTTTAGGAGGGTTATTTACCCTTCTGAAGAGGGTTATGCAGTTGTGGCGAGGCCAATGTAAGAGGAAATGTGAAGTGGGTCGATACTAAGGAAGCTTACAAGTTACGACGCATGGCGAGTTTGAATGATCAGACGAGGAAGTGGTGGAGGGGAATTGAAGAGGAAGAAGGCGGCTGAGAGGGGGAGCGCGATTCTTATAGATGTTGAAAGTGTCGACTGGCTGGCACGTGCACGAGCCTTGCCTAATGCAAATGCAACGGCCACTGGGGAGAAGGGAGGGATTATCTAAAGTTCTGAGCATCCTGAGTGGGTACTACCTAGGTAGGTATGTACACCATGGTTGAGAACGACAATAGGGAAATGTTGTGGAGACGCAACTACCGTATTCTTTTGGTAAACTACTCGGTATGCAAGTGCAGGGCTTAAGATTTAAGGTTAAACTGACAAGTCTTAGTATTGATTCAGATCTGTATAGTAAAGATGTTGTATTGTATTAGTTAAGGCTATTCCCTATATGGACGCGAAATTGCGAATGCCTAGCGCATGACCGTGTGACCATACTCGCTTACATCTCAACAGTTATACATATATGTATATAGTATATACCTATAATGCGGGGTTTTCTATCACCTTCCAGACTCTAACTCCCTTCGCTTTACCACTTTCTACCACCCCTCCACTATCTAATCTCCCCCTCCTCCACTTCATGATTCACCTCCTCTCCTTATCATCTTATTATTATCTTCTACAAATAATATTGAAATATTAGTAATAATAAGGTTCAATTTTAAATAGGATCGTTTCTAGCGCAAGCTGATCACTTTGATAAATTCTCTTCTTTTATTATGTAATACGAAAATTAATTCTATTCATTCACCTAATATCTGTATGAGACTGTGCCGTATTATGCCCCACATACTAGACAATCTGTATCAGAATTGTTATTTTATAGTCTTCCAAAATCTTCAACAACTTTCTTCCTGGGTTCTTTCTGTCCACCCGGAGTTCAGCCTATTTGCAACATTAAGCATTTGATCAATAAAAACCATATCTATTTTCATTTGAAAGAGAACTTTTAAACAGTAAGTACAAACTGGCAAACACAATTTCAATTAGTTTCAAAATATACAAAGTTTTATCCATTCCACATCTATCAAAAATGGACTTCCATCACCCCTCTTCAGAGTCAGAGTTGAGAATTGTCACTAACAATGAAGAAGAACTCGAAGATATGCCAGGCATGACGGAGGCCATAATTGGTATGAATACCACAAACCAGGCAGCTTATGTTAAAGAGCGTGCCGAAATCCGAGCAAAGCATGCTGAAGAGCTTGCTGCAAAGGAAGCAAAGCATGCTGAAGAGAAGTTGTTTGTTATCGTCATTGCAGTTGCAGTTGTTGCAGTTGCAGTTGTTGCAGTTGCAGTTGTTGCAGTTGTAGTTTGTGTTTTTCTCACACGAACTATCAAGGTGAATCTTCTTCAAAACGATCAGAATGCAGCTAACTCTTACGTTTTCTTTTTTGAAAAAGCAGCTATAAGCTTTCTGAGCTCCTTCATATTCAGCTACAATTAGACTAAGAATAAGCCATTGCCGTCAACTCTCAATCCTCCGCATTTTCGGTTTCGCACTATCCACAATCGATTTAAGACTCGAGCTTTGCTTCTCGAATACGCAATGTTTAATTGGGTTAGTCAAAGATAGTAGCTTGCGTTCTTTGGGCTGTGTGGCATATGAGAATTCTATGTTGTGGTGCCAGTGGAGTAACGGGGTGGATAAAGTATGAGGGTTATGGAGTTTTGCATAGGGAATTCCATCCGGGAATCTCAAGATTAAGGACATATACAACCAAACAATACTCTCATCTTCAATGCAAAATTCGGTTCTTTCCTCTTATATTCGTTTCTTGGTGATTTTAAAAGGTATTTACTCTAATCTATGCATATATTCCCTTCAAAATGTTTGCCATAACTTTTCTGAGGAAGTACGCTTTGCAAGGCTACAACTTTGTCTTCCTAGAACCCTTCAGTGGCACTGAAGTGAAGGGCCTTCACTACATTGATCTCCAAATACACAAGAAACAATATACTTTATTTTATTGGTTTTGGTCTTTTTGACAAGACAGATATCATAGTAAAAGGACTTGAAGGCTGAGGCTGAGGCTGTTTGCTATTACAAAGGGAAAAAGGAGATGAGATGAGATGAGATGACGAAAGAAAAGTATATCTGAGGTAAAGCGAGGTAAAATATAATGACGCTCCGGCGCTGGCCCTCCGGGGGCCACTGCCGTGGAGGCAGACTATTTGATTAGAAAGAAGTTTGTAAATACTTATGTTTCCGAACATAATCCCATCCATTCCCATCTTGCGCCGTAGTAGTAGTAGTAGTAGTAGTCGAAGCTATCGAGAAGTGTACTCGAGTATACCTTGAGGCCTACACTAGTATTTTGCTGGTGAAAAAATTAATATTTGTAAGCCTTGTTACGAATTTCCGGGAAGTAAAGCGCTGACTGATGTAAATATAGGAAAGTTACTATGGGCTTCAGCTGCACTGATAATATTTTGAAAGATACTCAGAATGTGGGTTTGCATTTTTGATTGTGGGAGATCTTTTGGGTTCGTTCTATACTGTTCCCTTCATGACTATGCCCTGTTGTTTTCAGAAGATGGATGTTGACACAAAGATTCGGAACTACAACCTACACCGATCTCGTCCTCCACGCCCGTTTTCTAAATGTCCAAAACTCCGCCAACCCTAATGCCTCAATTAATTATGTCTGCCATTGGTGCTACCAGCCTCCAGCTTTACAATTTTGAACAAACGGTCTCTATAATCTTCACTGAGAACTGGAAGCCTGTTTCCTTTCACGATCGTATTTTGGAAGATGGAGGCGGTTCTTTTTGAGAAGATGGTGTCTGCAAACAAAAGGGACGAGGAACGTTCTTGGCATGAACGTAGGCTAAAAGTTCCGGTCATTCCTCCTTTTTTTATATGACAGAAAAGAGCACGGATCAAAAAGCGTGGATAGATAATACGTCTATCCAGTTATCCGTCATATATTCCGTGGTTCTTACAAGGCCTCTATTGGCGTTCAAGCCTAAAGATAATGAATGATTTCAAAATAAGGTCTCGAAGCTATCCCCACTTTCGCTTAAGTCTACTACCCCCCCTTTCGGACCACCCTTCTACACTAAAAACCGTGATATTTTGACTTCTGCAATTTTTTATTTAGCCCATGTAATTAAAGGAAGTTTTAATGATAGATTCATTATATAGTTATTGGCTTTTACGTAGATTTTCAGAATTTTGGCGATTTTCTATAAAAAGTTATTAAAGCTTGGAATATGAATTTTGATACAAAATCATACAGAATTCAAAATATTCAAAAAATACGAATTACCTTGTGATAAAAATAACCATAAAGGAACTCGTAATCTTTAAATAATATTTGAAAACTCATAGTTTTAGAAAACTAGTTTATTTTGAATAATAATCAGTAATTTATCATTTATCATTTAAATGTTTGTTTCTGGATAATCAATGGAATGCTACGGATAAAGCCTTTTATGTGATTGGCTAGAATGGAAAGCTTATCTCTTTATAGCCTAGCTCTATATCATGGCTCTTATCCCCGCTGATGATTCCTCTCCTCGTCCGCATTCCCATCGATTTGGGCCCTCGTCTAGTTGATTTCATTTGGATGAATTTACAATACTTAGCACTCTGCCATTATGGCTGGGAGCGGTGAGAGCTCCTCCTCTCAACTAAAATCTCACAAGCCATCCTACTTTCTCCCACCAAAGCAGAGCAAACAGCGGAGAGAGCCCATGTTGAATCCGAAAACCTACGTGCGAAAGCGTATCATATTCGTACAAAAATCCAACTCGAGAAGGAAACAGCCGCTAAGAAACTAGAACACCAGAAGGCTATTGAGGAACAGGAACCGGAGCATTGTAGAGAACTGGCGAAGGCAGAGAGCGACGCCCGAATTGCTGCCATCAGGGAAGGAAAGGCTCCTGCGTCTTCTGCCCCGCTCCTGTTAATATTCATGATGAAGGTGAGATTTCCCCTGGATCCCTTCTGGTTATCGAGAAGTCTCCGGGACTTCCGAGAATCGAGATCAACCGCATCGGCAGAGGCTCTTTCAGACCTATGGATTTACACAAGCTACGACATCTTCAAAGGTTTAGGAGGATGATCTCCAACTTAAGGTATCCGACGAAGAAAAGTTGAATAGGGGCACCACTCGCACACTCAAGGGTTTCGGCGATAACTCAACAGTATAGTGCGAAGGATTTTACAATTACATTACGATAATGTACGGTTTCTTTCACAACGAGAACCCCGATTTGTCCCTCCCTTTGATGGAATTCTTTCGCAGAGTTGTAAAACTATCACGAACTTACAAATGGACTGAAGCAGTATTCCCTCTTGCCATCAACATTCACAACGAGGTTTGCGCTACGAATCCTAATCTTACAGTACGACTGCCTGGACCCTTCCAAATTCATGGGTTGGCCGTTTTTTGAACACCAGACAAAGTTCGTTCCAGAGATAAATCCAACAATGGGAATGACAGGGAGAAGGATAAGAAACACAAACGCTCCGACTCAGACTCCTCCAATCGAGAATCGAACGACAATACGGTCATATGTCGCGCCTTTCAAACGGAGAAGGGTTGTAATCGACCTAACTGCAAGAGGCGTCACGAGAAGGAAGTCAAGAAAGAGAACACTGGGAAGAACCAAGGTTGGGGCAGGAGTAGGCTGCGCAGAAATACTCCGCTACCCGTGGGGACCCGTTGATGATATTTTAGACCCGCGGGCCCCGTTGAGCTTTCAAAATTATCCGCCCCGCAAATACTCTGCAAATTTATTAATTTTCATAATATTAATATAATTAATATAAAGATTAATATAAAAACTAATACATTTTTATAATTATACTAATATTATAAAATCTATATCTGCGGAGTATTTGCGGAGTATTTGCAGCGGATATCTAATGGGTTCCTATTCAGATTTTTTTATTATCCGCTCCGCAAACGGAGGACCTGCGGGGGACCCGCCAGGCCAATAATCTGCCCCGCGGGTACCCGTTGCGCAGCCTAGGCAGGAGGACATTCAAAAGTTCAGGGTTTCGTAGCACAGAATAATTCAAAACTTCTTGCTGACTTCTTTGCTTCTCATAAATGTATTCCTGCTCCAACACAACTAAACACAGAGGTGAAATTTCAATTGTAAAATGTTCAGGATCTATTTTTTATTCTATTCCCTTGTTTCTTCATTTCTATATAGGATACACTGCTATAGCAATATCCTGGTGATTTACATTTCCATTTACTTCATATACTCCGGGGAGGTTGTTATATTAGATACAATGGCCCGGAGGTTCTCCGACTTGCTAATAATCATGACTCTTGCAATTTGGATCCTGGATTCATCTTTTCACTAACTGAGAAATATCTGTCCCTTGGCAGAACCGTCCCGTATCTTCCCCCACCAAACCATTCTTTTGTGCCCCCTTGGGCCTTCGCCGGAAGGGTGATGGTGGGTGGCGCAAGATTCAAGACCAATCTCATCCTCGTGGGAATTTAGTGAACTCCCATATTGACAAGATGGATGTCTCATTCAAGTTCACTACACTACTCCATATCATTAGCCTCATCGTCTCCTCCGGGAGGGGTACAGTCTTGATCAAAAGAGACTAGACTGATGCATTTCGCAAGATCCCCCTTGCGCTCTCCCAACCTTGGCTATCTGGGTTTTGTTGGGAAGAGAAGTACTCTATAGATACAGTTCTGACCTTTGCAGATTGCTCTTGCCCTTTCAGTTTCATTTTCTTCGCGGAGGCCCTAAATTGGATAACCGAATCTTTCCTATACATCCCTTGGAGTTATTACCTTGATGACAAGATCCTTATCCTTCCTCCTGGGAAAAGTCTTGAATATTATAAAGAGAAAGATTCTTCTTATGACGTTTTATGTAATACTTTATGTATTGAGAATAAGCATTCTAACAATGAATTTGATACTCGGATTATAGTACTGGGTCTCATCATAGATATAATTGCTTTCCAAATCGTTGTCTCAGATGCTAAGATAGAGAAAGCTAAATGTTTAGTCTTTCAGGCCTTTTCCTAGAGTTCTATGATCCACAAGGAGGTTGAATCTTTGGTAGGGTTTCTTAGTTTTTTATCTGTCGCTGTACAACTAGGTTGTGTTTTCCTGATTTAGCTATGAGAATATTTATACGGATTTCTATCTCATGATTCTGCAGATAACTTTGTCCGATGTCGCATTCCCGCAGGGGTGCAGGAGGATCTCATTTAGTGAAGGGATCTACTCCCATTATAAAATGGAGTAGCTTAATTCGAGACAGAGCATCGTGAGGTTATTCATCTTCTCTACACTAATACTTGTGAGTCGGGCATGGGTGGATTATTCTTACATGACCCTCACATAGCTCCTCATTGGCTTAGGGATGAAGGTGACAACTTTTTGAACTCATGTGTGCCTCTCATACAGTGTCTGATTGAAAGTGTGCAGAAGGATATCGTACTGTCGGAAATAGTATCCCCTCTGAAATATCGCATTTTTTCCTACCCTTAAAGTTAGGATAGGAGAGGGAGGCAAAAAGTTTTTGGTGACGGGGGAAGGGGATCCTTTTTTTTTTGAGATGATAGATAGTATATATCGAAATGATAGACTCAAAGATATATATAATTGGACAAATAAAATTCATATAGTAAAGATTTTAACCAAACCTTATAATTTTTCTGTTTTAGTGATGTACAATATAGCTGGTATTTTTATTATTCTAAATGCATTTTTAGGCACTCCTTCCTGCTCCTAATAAGAACTTAAGCTATTCCTATCTATTCTTAACCTTATTTTCAACTATTCCTTTCCATTCCTATCCTAAAAGAATTTGATCACTCCTTCCTGTTCCAAATCCTAGACACCAGTGAGTCTATGCCTTCCTACAAGGTAGGATAGGAAAGGAGGGAAATGAAAGATTACTGCTCTCAGCAGTCATCATGTCTAGTTCTTCCAATAGCATAGCTGCTAAGCCAGATGATTCTCGGCCTGGAATGACAGCGGAGGTTATCAAAATTCTAAGCAAATTTAAACCCCAAGCTTTGTGAGTACTTTTATCCTCGAGTCACAAGCCTCTGAAAAGTCTAACGGGATGCATAGAAGCCTGGAAGAGTCTCGTGATCGACATGTTGAAGATAAAGCAGAAAGGTTGAGATTACGATTACTATTAAGGCAGAATGCTGCAGAGGATGAAGAAAAGATCAGATCATTGCAGGAGTTATCCATTCCGAGTCTCAGCTATGGATGGCAGGAGAAAGACAGCAGTGGCTTCCAAGACTTTTTTCTCTCAACAATGGAGGGGCTCATGCTAACTTGGAGCATTACACGTTGGGAATCTCGTAGCGCGATGCCGCCGGGATTTTTCAGTAGCGTTGCTACTTATATGACTCTTGAGTGTCTCCGAAACCGGGAGAGGTTTCCTAACTACCCTATGAGCTCTAGGGTCACTAACTATCAAGTTTATATGAAGTGGAGAAATTTGAAAAGATCGAAGGGTGGAGAGTCAACTATCGATCGACTTTGGGATACGGCGATCAGAATCAAACAGCTATCGAAACCCGAAAATCTATAACTGTTTACGTTTTCACGTACCGGTAAGGTAATATAAGTTTCTTTTTCTTTCTATATCTTCAATCTTCCCTCCCCTTGATGATTACAGTACTAATACACATTCGTCGTCCAGAACACCACCACCACACAATAAATACACCACCCAATATCTCTCAATCTCCATTTACTCCACCTCCACCGCGTCTCACTAATTTACTTCACTCGACACCCACACTTTCATAAGCCGTCACGGAGGACTCTTAAAATCACCGGTTCGATTTCGATTTCTTTTTCAGTTTCAGCAAAGCACTACAGTCACCCATCACTCGTGATCCTACTTTAGTCTTTCAAAGGTCTCTACATCTTTCCTCTGCGCTACTGTCACCCTACAAACTACTTGTTATCTTAGTCTCCAAAAGTCTCTACATCTTTATTTTGCGTTACTGTCACTCTTTTCACTACCTGTCATCTTAGTCTTGAAAATAAAAATTTACACACTGTACCTACTCTTAATGAAATCCAAAAGGGAATCTTGATATTATACTTTGGTGCACTCGAGTCCTTATACTTGGTATGTAAGATGTACAAGTATTGAGCGAAACATGGATATGGTTTGAGAATGTGATGCTGTGATGCTGTGAGTGAGTGCAGATGCTATAATGAGAGTGAGAATGTGAATGTAGATATGTTTGGGAAGGAAGGTAATAAATAAGACCTAAGAAACCCTATTATATAACATCTTCTTCTTCCTCTTTACATCTTAAGTTTGTGTCCACCATGCTCGTGAGGCATGACTATATCGCTTTTCGGAGAATATACGTCTAGACGTCTTGTAGATCTCGCTAGAGCGATATTTCTTTACCTCCATGATGTGACTACTATAGGAATAGATCTAGCTAAATGGGTATCCACTACTATATCTACATTACTCGAAAGAAGATAGTCAATAGGTGGCTAAAAAAGTATATCAAAATAACAATTTGCCTACTAGATACATATATATAATACGAGAATACATCATCCATCCCTTCATACCCCCGCAAATATATCCCCTATCAGTAAACAACCACCATTCTCTCTAAACTAGGGCAAAACATGTTTTTGGAACCACTCCATAATAATGGTCGTAGCATTGAAACTCGCCGGCCCCTCCCCATGCCGAATCAAATCATCATTGAGCACCGTACTCGGCCAATCATGATCCAACCCCCCATCAAAAACATGTTGAACCAATCCCTCCTCCTCCCCCTCTCCATAACTATACACCACCGTATCACTTGTCAAAGGCGTCGTCACATTCTTCAACCCCAAATCATCCCTCAAAGCCCATTCACGCACCCAATGCGGAATAGTCGGTACGCATTGATTGGATCGATTAGCCTGTCCTGCATAATGAATCGTCGAGTCGTCGCCGCCGTGGAATTCCAGCATGGGGATTTTGGGTCGGCCGGAGAAACAGGGAATGCTGATGTTGGATGGGTGGCAGGGTTGAGTGTCGATGTAGAAGGCGCCAGAAACGGGCGCAAATGCGGCGATTTTGGTGGAGAGGATGGGGTCGCAGGCTAGAGTGTTGCAGAATCCTCCGCCGTCGGATTTGCCCGTGGCCCAGATGCGCTTGGGGTCGATGCAATAGGTTGAGTCGAGGCTGTCAATTATATCGCTCACGAGTTGGGTGTCGTTTGCTGTATTTCCGGGATTTCCTTCCCATTTTCCCTGTTGTTGTTAATCTCGGTTTTGCATGGGGAATATGGAATTTACCTTGATTCCTTGGGGGTAAATGGTTATAGAGAAGTTGTTGAAATATGGATCGGAAATTTGGTCGAGTTTGAGTTGTTCCGATGCATTTCGATTACCACCATGAAAAGAAAAAATGACAGGAGTCAGAGATTGGGTTGAATAAAGAGGTGGGACAACAATGAGGTATGATCGAGCGACATCCGAGCTTTTGATTGATATGGTTTTGGGCTGACCTATAGCAATATCAGGAGGCAGAGGCTTGCCGCATCGTGCGAGGTCGACTAGAGCGTTTATAGGACTGCTGAGGAAAGATTGAGCCGTGAAAGCAAATACAGCATTCTTTAAAGAAACCATGATGTATGTAAGTATGAATATGATCAGTTTCAAAATGATGAAGGTTTTCCACTGGTATTTAAGTAGAGAACCTCAATCTCACTCGAGCTTTACGAGCTACTCGAGGTAAGACGCTGAAGTCATCAAGCGCTAGCTTTTGAGCTTCTCTTACAAATCGCTTGACTTGGGTTATAATACTGCAAATCTTCGTTGATTACACAGGTTGATGAGTAAGACACGAACTGCAATACGAATTGAGATACGAACTGACAACTTTAGAATATCGTACTGGAGCTGTTCGTACCTTGAGCAAAATCTGTGGTTTTGGAATGTGCTATCTATTGAAAATGAGCGAGAAGCAGTGAATTCAGTAAAGAATGTAACCGGCTCGATAGGGTCAACATGTTGGAGAGATTACCCACAATTCGATGCACCTCATTTTAGTTACTGTTGATCCCCCCATACTTTTAGACCCCATGTATATTACTCGAGTAGATTCATCGTTTGCCTCCATAGGGAGATGTTGAGGATTTAGCTAAAAGGAGACGAATGTGGGAGATAGAGATAAATCACATCGCGAATACAGGGACAGAGAAGTTATTGCATCTTTCAACAAAAAGAATGAATATAAGACATATAAACAACGAACGATGAGATTACTGTACTGTTGAGTTGGTGATGATGATGTGGATAACTCGAGTAAGACGCCAAGATACTAAGTTTGTGGGGTTTAGGGGTCCACAGCGCCGATCTACAGGCCCACCAGCGCTAGAAATGAATGCCTCTTTTCGTTTGGATCCCCAAAACCACCTTCATCCTTTTTACGGCCATACGACAACATCACCCGACGTTGAACGTCCATCTCTTAACATCAGTTTTCGTTGTAGTTCTCTATCGAATTGAAAGCGAGGTGAATTATCGATGTGAATAAGGCTCATCCTCGCTCGAACAAGGTCTTTCTTCCCATTGATGCTTCGTGACCACATAACTCCGACTCCGATGAGAAAGGTCTCATGTGCGGATGTACTGTTCCATACAGGCTCATCGCACACAAGAAGATACGATACATTACTGCTTCATCCTGGACACTTCCCGTGTACAAATCCTGATCCTCGAGAGCGGCTTGGATTTAGATTGGCCATAGCTAGCTAGGCTCGCTTCAATATCGTTCTGAGAACCCCATCCGTCACATTTTGACAATATCACCTCAAGGTGTAACGGTGTAGATTCATGGGAAGTTTATATATGTCGAGCCAAGTGTCATGAAGTGCAACCCTCCAAGAAAGGGACGACGACTTCCCATGGCTTCCGTTATTACGCGGATAATCGGCATTCCTCCCAAAAGTTGGGTTACAGTACCAAGAAATAAGCGAGTGCGACCGATGACCTTGTTGTATAACAGAAGTTGTTACTGTAGAGGTTGCTCTTAGATTATTAATGCGGCCAAGGCAAGTTCTATGTCGAATCCGCAGTCTGATAATCTTGAAACATGCTATTTCAAGCAATGAAGGATTGTGGCTTTTCTCATGTCGTTATACCATGTGGTTAGTCGTATTTCTCCACGATTTGTCGATCTGGAGAATCTTGTGTCTCTCTTGGCAGGACCCCTAATCTTCCAATAGCCACCATTAATTGCTCAAATTCTTTTATCAGAAGCATCAGATATGATGCCATCATTACACAAGCGGGTATGGCGGTCAAACTTTAGATTAAATGGAAGAAACACTGCAAATGCAGACATTGTGTTGAAATATCATCCAATCAGCTTACTAGTTACGCAAATCAGCTTTACCCCTGATTAGATTGTTCATTTTAAGGGCATCACGTTAAAGGAACATTTGCCCTGTCAGATTCATCTCCTTTACATGTAAACCTCAATACAACATCACCATGAGCCAAGTTCATGACCGAACGGGAGGGATACAAAGACGGGCCTTCTTCAAATCCTTTGCTTGATCTGGTGATTGGTCATAGTGACTACTACAGTGGGAAATTTCACGCTCATGACAATGGAACAGAATGATCATTTGAGGGATGTAGTATCAGCCCGAAAGGAACATACCCATCAATCTCATTACTCATAAAATATCTTATAAGATGCATTGTGCACTTACGATGCATCTCTTCACTATCATCTCAAGTGATTCGTGAGACCTACTTCATTTGACCACGCGCCACTTATTTAGTCCTCACTCTCATTTCCACAATTTCTATACGTTCATTTGTTTGATCTCAGTGAACCTAGAATTGAGGTGTACTCTTTCTCATTTCTTGCTTCATACCTTTCTTGCCAGCGCTCCAATTTGCAATCTGGGACAGTTGTATTTACTCTATTACTTTACCATGTACATTTCAACACTTCTTACTGCCCTTCTGGCCAGCACAGCCAGTGCATGGATGCCAGGTGGTGAAAATGACCTTCGTTCACAAGAAGGTGTCTCTCTCTTCAACCCAGAAGCAAAGCATCCCACCGCACGCCGTTGGACGCCAGCATCCGGCAAGATTCGAGGAGTAAACCTTGGATCTCTCTTCGTCTTTGAGCCATGGATTGCCGATTCTGCATGGTCCGACATGGGTTGTGGAGCATACAAATCCGAATTCGATTGCGTATCCGGTTTGGGACAAGCTAAAGCTAATACCGCCTTCCAAAACCATTGGAAGACTTGGATCAACGCTAACGATATTGCACAAATGGCAAGTTTCGGTCTCAACACCATTAGAATCCCAGTCGGATATTGGATGATGGAAAGTCTGGTGTACGCCGATAGCGAGCACTTTCCTCAAGGAGGTTTCACCTACCTCGAGAGTATCTGCGACGCAGCCGCTAACGCTGGATTCTACATCATAATCGATATGCATGGAGCGCCAGGAGCACAGGTCGCAAATAACCCTTATTCCGGACAATCTGCTTCGACTCCCGGTTTCTACGTCGATTACCAATATACTCGTGGTGCCCAATTTCTCTCTTGGCTCACGACCAATATCCATCAAAACACCGCCTTTAGAAATGTAGGCATGATTGGGCTTGTTAATGAACCGGTGCAAGATGTCGCGCAGGCTGCGAGTATGATTTCTTCTTTCTATCCTGCGGCATATAAAGCGATTCGAGCTGCCGAGGCTGCCGCAGGTGTTAGTGCGAATAACTACTTGCATATTCAGGCTATGGATCAGGCATGGGGATCTGGTGATCCAAATGCTGGATTGGCGGATGGTGTTTCTTTAGCTTGTAAGTTTGATTATTCATTTACTTATTCTTCATCTTCACAATTTCCGCCTGACCCCTAATGCATATGCATATCCAATAACTTTCTAACTCATGCTCTCTCCAGACGACGAACACCGCTACCTTAAATGGTCCTCGATCGCCGTCTCCCAATCCGCATACCTCCAATCTTCCTGCACATACAATCCCATATCTAGCACCGGCGGCCCCACAATCGTAGGCGAATTCTCTCTTTCGCCTCCAGATAACGTGCAGGATACGGCGGGCTGGACAACATCCACTCAAAGCGCCTTCTATAAAAAATGGTTCGAGGCACAGATTATGGGCTATGAAAATCATGCGCTGGGTTGGGTTTTCTGGACCTGGAAGACCCAGTTGAATGATTATCGTTGGAGTTATTTGGATGCGGTGCAGGCGGGCGTTATTCCGAAGGATTTGAATAGTGTGGCGGGGAGTGGGGCTTGTGATGGTTATTAGGGGGGGCTGTGGGGGGATTGTAAGGGGGAATGGAGGAATGGGATATGTTGGGTGTTTTAGGGTTGGAATTGGTCGGTGCTAAGCGGTGTTTATGCTTGCTTCTGAAAAAGGTGCAGAGCATGTATGTATGCGTTGGAAATAGGTTCAAAGGGCTCTGTATATTCTGGAGTCTCAACCTCATTTTAATAATACCAAATTCTCAAAGCTCTCTCATCATTATTTGTAAACCATCTACTTACTCGAGTATATGTACTCCAATAAACCTCACCATATAAATGTTGAATATATTCCTATTCCTTTTCCTCCCCGCTACCATCATATATATAACTACTCCACAACTCAACTTTCACAACTCCCAAACTCCTCATCAAGTTACTTGTAGTTATAGATCAGATATCACATATCACATATCAAAACCCTCCTACTAGTCAAGTTAGTATACACCCTACAAAACTTCAACCCTAAAACCAAGTAAGCCCCTTTTTATTAACTATACTGTATTAGACAGATTAGATCAGATTAGCTCATATTACAATCCTTCATCCTTCATCCTTTGATACTACTCACTCACTCAATTCATTTTGTATTCGTGCCACATCAACACTAGCATTATCATTAGCATCGTTACAATTTTAATTTCTCTATAATTACAAGTATATTTATATATATATTTAAAAACAAAATATAGATTCCGTATCGGATTGAATTGAATTGAAGAGAATTGATTAGCTTCAAGTTAGCTTGGGAATTTGGAATTTGGAATGTGATATTATTAGTAAGTATAACTTATAGTCTGAGAGTAGATTTCTGATCTATTGTTTTTATTTCCGAGTCTTCGAGTATATAATGAGATTACTAGAAGATTAGATTGCTAAATATAATGAGATGAATAATAATATAGTATTAATATAAAAGAAAATAGCCTTAGCCTAGTACTAGATTTCATTCTTCTCCAAGTTCTTCTTCTTTCTCATCCTATTCCTATTCCTATTCCTTCTTCTTGAGATATTTATATATATATATCTACTTCTATTATATCCCATTTCGTTATATTCATCCGATCAAATCAAATTATACTATTATATTAAATCATATTATACTAAACTATATTATATCATCTAATTTTTAGTATTCTATCCCAGCCCATACACATCTACTCATATCATCCATCTAATCCAATTAATCCATCTACTCATATCATCTACTCATCTACTCATCTAACTCATCTAACTCATCTAATCTACACAAACAAACCAAACTAAACCAATAAAATCAACCTCAACTACTTGTACCTTCACAATCATTTCAATTTCCGTTTCCGTTTCCAATTGTAATTCCAATTCGATATTCAACATCTTACAAGTAATAATAAGTCAAACAAATGAATTCCTTTCCACTTGCCACTGCAGTGCACTAGCAGAGGAGTTTGTCTTTGATCTATGCCGTTATGTCAATACTATATACACCGGCTATGTATCAAGAATAGAATAAAAAAGTACTTTTGATTTCGTCTAATCACAGGTAGTCCAATCGTCTAATTTCTCCTTCATCCCCACTCACATCCTGGTATCAAAATACAACCCCCACATCCTTTCACACCCCCCTAACTCTCATAAATCAATTTTCTATCCCCAACCACCCCCCAAAACTCCTCCACAATGCCCTCTTGACCACTTGGGGCCCCTCTAACCGCCAAATACTTCCTCCCATCAACCTCACAATTCCACTCGCCCGGATTGCCCCCCACCATAATCCCGCCCGCCTCAATCAAAATACACCATCCGGCCGCAACATCCCAAGCCCAACAACCCCCCTCCCAAAAAACATCTTGCTGTCCACTCGCCACATGCGCTAAATTTAACGCCGCGCTCCCCAAACACCTTAAGGAATGTACCATCGAGCCTCCATCTTCTTTTGCCGCGGATAACTTTCTGAATACATCGCATTTGAGATCAAAATTATGTCCTGAGCGATCGGAACCCCATTCGGCTGTTACGAGACAGGTACTTAGATCATTTAACGGCTCAGGTTCTTTTTTAAGCGGTAAGCTAAATTTTTCCCCATCTCTCCGTGTTACGAATGAGCCGTGTCCTTTGATGCCAGTGAAGAGATCGCCGGTGAAGGGGTTATATATAATTCCAACGCTGGGAACTTTATCGACGACGAAACCGAGGGAGATGCAGAAGGCGGGGTAGGCGTGGACGAAGTTTGTGGTGCCGTCGATGGGGTCACAGATGAAGGTTGGGGCCGAGGTCAATTTGGTTTCGCCTTGAATGAAGGTCTCTTCGCCGATGAAAGAGTAGGTTGGGTAGGCGGTGGTGAGACGGGTGGAGACCATTGCTTCAACTGCTTTGTCGGTTTCGGTTACGAGGTCGGCGGCTTGATGAGGCGGGATGTTAGGGGTGATTGTATTTGGAAAGATGAATGAAGGGGGTAGAGAGTTTCGTACTGTTCATCTTGGTTCCGGAGCTTAGGTATGAAGGGGTTGCGGACATAATCATACCACCCGCCTCATGAGCAATTTCGATCAAGAGATCGTGGATCTCTTGAAGATTGACTTCAACCATTTTGGAGGTTCGCTAAAAGAATGTCGTATTATTTGGTCTAGGAAGTGGAAGTAATAAAGAATAAACAAAAGGAGAGGCTGTTTATATAATGAATATGTTGAACATGTGAGCCTGTGAGGTGAGCTCCAAAGTGGGGCTGGAGGGGTCGTTTGTACACTTACTTATCTTATCAGCACGTGGGGAACGGTTTGGGCAGGAACTGGTGGGATTGAGTAGATATAAAACTTATAGTACTTCTTTCCATCAATTGCGGTGGAATTAAGGGTAAGAGGAAGCTTTGAGATGTGAGGTTGTCGTTGATGTACATTGGGTTGGATATGTAGAGACGAGGCATCACATAACCGTCGCAGAAGTGATGAATCAACGAGTTAAATGGAGATATGATGGAATGAAGGTCAAAAAAAAGTACTGATATACCAGCCCGTGAGAGCCTTCATTCATCCAGGGACAGGCTAAACGATACTTAGTCTAAATACACTCAATTTATACACAGCTTCATGTAGAGTCCGAGTACCTCAGAAGGGGATTCCCAGCTCTCCGTATTCAGATGATTATTGCTAGGTAACGTGTTGTGAATCGTGGTCTTCCTTCGTCCAATATAAGTACAGCCCGCTGATGATAATCGCAAATCCATTAACCCATAGTACCGTATTGCCATTTATAAATCGTAACCTCCATCGTTTATCCTCCTACATGTTCTCTCTAAACATCGATCTCCTTTCCGAATGATTATCAATATCCTGCGCCTTATGTCCCTTTGCGTTGGAGTCCACTGGTCGAGGACTGACACCTCTCAATTCGTTTGGATCGTCGAAAGGATTGTTCGCTGGTTGTATGCCCATCTCCTCATCATAACGTCTATCGAGCCCGGCCTTTGATCCTCCAACATATGGTTCAGGCTCACGGCTTAAGTTTCTGCCACGAGTAGGACTTGAGAATTCCGCAGGTACCGAACCCGGTGTTACTGCAACTCCCGAATGCCCATCATGTAAACCAAGCTCTCGCTCCTCATAATATCCTCCAGGTCCATAAGCATCTGCTTCTGTCCCTACTCGCGCATCCCAGGCGTCATCAGGATCAAGTGGACCAAAACCTCGATTTGCTGCGCGACCGCGTACGTTGCTGCTCAATGGTTCTTCGTATGCCCCTCCGGCCGATCGATTATTGCGAGTCTTAAATCCATTGACTTTATCCTTCACCCATCCGACCATTCCACCTTGCCCTGACCCTGAGCTACCATATCGATCAGATCCACCGCTGAATGGGTTGTAGGACGATAAAGTGGGTTGTGGTAATCCTAATCGTCGTGCTCGCAAATGTGTGTAGACAATCCAACCCACCCCTCCGATCAGGGCGACGATTAGAACTATGACGAAGAACGCGCCGACACCCGAAATATGTGCCATTATTGAAGATTTTAATGTTTGCCCATACAATATAGATTTATTGTTGATAGTTAATGGTTGTTGAGTCTTCTTTTGAATTGTGGGTTAATAGGCCAACAAGAAATGATAAGGCAAGCGTTTGGTGCAGTAAGTCGAGAACTAACAGAACAAGGAAGAAGCCTGTGAGTCCACAAAGTTAAATTAGACAACAAGTAATCTTTTGATGATTGAAGTATAAGTTTGATGTAAACAGCATATTGTGATGTTGTGAGTTTCTTTGAAATATTTGGCAGATAAGATCTTCAGATTGTCCCTACTGAACAGAAAGAAACACAAGCAACACTGATTCAATCAACCAGTTCATGTTTTAACTTTGGATCACGTGATATTCTTGTCATTGATGGGGTAAATATCCTCAACCGATATTACCCCACCATGCAATACAATCATTTCTGACCCTTCAATGAAATTCTGATGAGATCTTAAAAGTTACAAATCTTTTCAATAAATTGATTTAAATCAATCCTTTCCAAGGGACTTAAGAACCGACCTTTCATTTACTCTCCCCATCAATTTCCGAATACCAATTTGAATTGCCGATTCCGAAGAACGCCTAATGTAGGCCTAATACAACGAATATCTATCATGGAGCTCTACTCGGATATTGAATTATGACCTTTACCACAATCAGTAACGAAGCCCGATACTCTTGATATTATCCACCAACAATGAGACATTGAGTACGTACCATTTTTGGGTAGCTGCTTGATACTATTCCTTTGTAAGAAAAAAACATTCCACTTTCTGAAACACTCAAAGACTCAGAAACCACTATTTTGTAATCTCAAGATCAGATAAGGCGGATCTACTTCCTGGATAACCTGCACGATAATGTGTGTGATGGTTTTTTTCAGGGATAACCTTTTTGCTTGTACATTTTACTGCGTGCCCCATCCACCTTTACCTCCGTACAACAAATGAAAGATCAATATAAGATCTGATAAATGTATTAGAGGGGGGGAAATCATCATTTATCTCTCATTCCGAGGCTCTTTTTCATTCTGTCATATTGAACTCGATCATTTTCCTATTTCTATCTACACTACAGTATCCATCTAATTATCTATTTATTAATTTATTCACGAAAAGCCTTTCCAGATTTTACCAATCAAGATTACCGTCATTCCCGCAAGGAACCAAAAGCTGTACCGATAATACCCCTTGTCAAATAATCAATCATCGAGTCCTTCTACCGGTATCCAATATCCCACTCATCAACTTCCCGCCTACCTAGCTCCAAATTCTTCGCGAAAAGGGTCTCTCCCTCCCGTTCAAGTCTGTGTCTGTGGGGCCTGACAATGTGCAACAATGCCTTGTAGTTGCATATGCCATTCCGCCCACCTAACGTTTCCGCGACAGGCGGTAGAAGAAGAGGATCGGGTGACTCCTCTGACTGTATTATAGAAGGCTCAGGTGTCCCTCTTTCTTCTCTTCAATCCTCCCAGTCAAACATTACTGGCAGGCAACCACCATCAGCTGAACCACTCAACCCCTACAATCAAAATCCGAATCACGATCGATATCATCTAACAAACCAGAACAACGACGAAGACGACGACGAGGAAGAACTCTATCCCGAATCCACCTCTAATCTTCTTAGACGACATATACGAGATTCAAGAGAGAGAGAAGACGATGCCCCACGGCACAACCTAGCAGATGACAATACAAATTCAATTAATATTTTTCAAAGAATAAATAGACTTATGTCCAAGACACCTCTCCTATTACGTTCCGCGCCTGGCTTCGGTACAGGATCATATGGAGCGGCTCCAGTGGGCGCATCGACAGAGAACAGTGAAGATGAGGAGGATCGTCTTGTGAGGAGGGAGAAGAGAAAGAAGAGTTCATCGGCTCTCGGAAACCTGAAGAATTCCAGCAGTGCTGCAACATTCAAATCGACCCGATCGAATTCAGGCCCATCCTCATCTGCGAATGTTGGGACGACTTCACTGATGAGACGCCGTGCAGGAAGTAATACACAAAATGATGGGGCAGACGGGGTGGAGCTTGGGGTTTCACCAATCAAGATCCGTAATACAGACTCGGATTCTCTCTCAACCGATGATGATACGGAGGAGGTCCTACTAGACGAAAACGAAGAGGACGAGGATGGATATTCGATAGATGATGAAGATCCGCCAGACAATTCTCCTTATGCTCAAGTTCGAGCTTCGGTGTCTGCCATCGATAATACAACACTGTCAATCAACACTCCCCGGATGTGGGCTCTTTCCATGCTCTTTGCTATACTTGGTTCTTCAACGAATCTTTTCTTTTCTTTGCGATACCCTAGCGTTTCTATTACACCTGTTATCGCCCTTCTACTTGTACATCCACTTGGATTGATATGGGATGGATTTCTCAAACGACGAGATGACCCCAATGAAGAATTTGTGGATGGTCACCGAAGTCCAGATCGTGAAGGTAATGAGCGTGGTGGAAATCCTGCGACTGGCTTACGGCGATTGAGGTTATGGTTGGCACAAGGGAAATGGAACGAGAAAGAGCATAGTTGTGTCTACATCAGCAGCAATGTTTCTTTTGGGTTTGCCTTTGCAACGGATGTTATTGTTGAACAAACTCAATTTTACAACCAGAAGGTTGGGATCACATATCAACTACTGCTTATTCTTTCTACGCAGATATTGGGATATGCTTTTGCCGGTCTCACTAGACGTTTCTTGGTTCGACCAGGTGGGATGATATGGCCCGGAACATTGATGTCCGCGGCTATGTTCACAACATTGCACAAGGAGGAGAACACAATCGCAAATGGCTGGAAAATCACTCGATGGAAGTTTTTCTTCGTCGTTTGGTTCGGCTCTTTTGTGTTTTACTTCTTGCCTGGTTTGTTGATGCCAGCTTTGAGCTACTTCAGTGTCATTACTTGGTTTGCGCCAAAAAATGTCATTGTTGCCAATCTGTTTGGTGTGGCTTCCGGACTTGGACTCTTTCCGGTAACCTTTGATTGGGCTCAAATTGCATATATTGGGTCACCACTCCTTACTCCATTCTGGGCTGCGATGAACGTCGTTGGGGGACTCGTAATTGTCATGTGGATCCTCGCTCCAATCGCTTACTATAAGAACATCTTCTTCTCCTCTTATATGCCGATTTTATCCTCGTCTGTTTTCGATAACACTGGAAAGATTTATGATGTCAGTAAAATTCTGACATCTGAGTTCCTGTTTGACAAGCAAGCATATGAGAACTATAGTCGCGTGTTCTTACCCATTACTTATGTCCTCAGTTATGGACTTCAATTTGCCGCGCTTGCCTCGCTGTTGACACATACTACATGTTGGCATGGTAGAGATATTTGGAAGCAATGGAAGAGATCTATAAAGGAGGTTGAGGGAGAAGGGAAAACCGCCTATGACCCTGTTCCCGTGTCGAATGGAAATGGGCATAGAAGGGGGGCATCTGCAAACAGCCACAGGCTGAATCTTGAAAGGACCCCTTCATATATGAATGATATTATCAGCCAGGAAGATGTGCATAATAGGCTTATGAGAAGGTACAAGGACGCACCACTCAGTTGGTATCTAATCACATTCGTCTCTATGCTTGCAGTTGGTATGTTTGTCGTGGAATAGTAAGTTCTTGCAAATATTTGCATCACGCATATTATATTGACCCCTTTGACAGTTATCCCGTACATTTACCATGGTATGGTCTACTCCTTGCATTAGGGATCTGCACCGTTCTCTTTATCCCGATCGGAATCGTTATGGCCATTACGAATCAACATAGCAGTATATATCTCATTTGTCAATTGGTCTGTGGTGCAGTTTTCCCTGGCCGTCCTGTCGCAAATATGGTATTCGTCACCTATGGATACATTTCTTCTGCACAAGGGATCAAATTCTCGTCCGATTTAAAGCTTGGGCATTACATGAAGATACCTCCCCGAATCCTATTTTCCGTCCAAATGGCTGCCACAATTGTTTCCTCAATTACACAAATTGGCGTTCTCAATTGGATGTTCGCCAATGTTCCTGGTATCTGCACTCCCCAGGCTATTAATGGATTCGTTTGTCCACTCGCTCGTGTCCATTTCAACGGAAGTATTCTTTGGGGAGTCGTGGGCCCCGGTCAATTTTTCGGCCCTGACGCCACTTATCGGGCCCTCGTATGGTGTTTCCCCATCGGTGCCATTGCGCCCATCATCCTGTGGCTATATTGCCGCGACAAAAAACACAGCATCGTACGAAAGATTAATCTCCCTGTCTTATTTGGCTCTCTATCATGGATTCCCCCGGCTACCGGTCTCAACTTTTCGGTCTGGGCATTGGTCTGCTATCTCTTCAATTATGTTATCAAACGGAAGCATTCGGCCTGGTGGGCCAAGTATACAATGACTCTGAGCGCGGCTTTAGATTCAGGTCTTGCATTTGGACTGGTGGTGGTGTTTTTTGGATTTGTGTATCCGGGATGGATGGAAAACTTCAAGTGGTGGGGAACGGAAATCTATAAACAGGGTTGTGATTGGCAAGCTTGTGCATATAAAAGTGTTCCAGAAGGTAGCCATTTCGGGCCGGATACATGGTAGACAGAGGTTAGAGGAAGAGGCTTGCACATCGGTATTATTTACCGTGTGTTGTGTGTTGAAGAGGGGAAAATGTGGTTTGAAAATTCAAAGCGATGAGATAGGATTCATGGATGGATTTTTAGCTACGTGAGTTATATTGGTTGGTAGATGGTTGTATTGCATGTTTAGGCGTTTTTCTTTTGGCGTTTGAGCGGGAGAGGAGTGGGGAGTAGGGTGAGGACAGCATAATAAGCGTATGGTACCTTAAAGGAATCTCTACTAGAATATGAATATTTAATATGAAAAGGGGGATTGATCTTCGGAATTCTGTATTATGTATTATGTATACTTTGTATGTATGCTTTGTATGAATGAATAAGGAATCAATGAGGAATAAATGATATTTTTACTTTGCTTTGCTTTGAAGCAGGGAAAGGAGGAGAAGTTTCTTGCACAAGGTCTGTAGGAGTGGATGTGTGGATATGTATAATACACAAACGGGAAGTAGCATCGAGCTGTATATTCTTTAATCAAATAGGTTATAGGTGTTGTTACAAACTTTATAGTGTATTAGATAGTATAATTATAATAACGGCCAGATCAGTATACGCATATACTTTTCTCCATACTCCAGTTTAGCCTAGCCCTAGGAAATCAGCAAAATATTCGTAGATTAAATTTTACATATCTTACTGGTATATATTAGTAGCTCTACTCGTAAGTCACTAATCTAACTTGTTCCTCTGAAAATGGAGACTCGCTAGGCTCAATCGACAAGCAACTAGGGCCTAACTCAAACCTATTTTGGGGGAGGAGCGGAATAGCTGTAAGCGAGAATGAGGATGAGATATTAGAGATTGGAGGGCTAGGAACTCGAGGGATGTGGATTCTAGACTTCTTCGTGACAATTATTGAACTATTATTAGGTATTAGGTCTCGGTATTTATAGAATTCGGGGATATATGCTAGAGTAGATTATACTTGTACTTGTATACTTCTTATATATTGTGATCAAAAGGGTATAAACAGGACTCCGATTGTGTACTTAGAATCTACAAGTGAAGAATTATGTAGGGTGCTAAAAGAAGGACTATATATACAGGTATTTGGGAGCCATAAGGGCTAGTCCCAGAAGAGTGAAAGATTCCTAGAGATAAGCATCGTACGATGCCTAGGTCTAGTGCTATAGAGCTAGGGCTCTAAGCTGTGAAAGGAAGGTCCAAGAGAGCCATCGTATCATGCTACATATGTAGTATGAGCCAGTGGGCGGAAGAGAGCCGTCTGTTCCGTCACATATATTGTCAACGCGTAGAGACTAATCCCCTTCCAGGGACTAGCCGGAAAAGCGTGGATGTGAAAGGATACGGAGTATCCTTTCATATCCTTTGTTCTTTATTAGTTAGTTCGTACTGAAATCTATAAAGAACTACCCTCATACCACCC
>KI628657.1:50969-65510 GCA_000503235.1 Sclerotinia borealis F-4128 | reverse complement strand
CGTGATATCGATGGCCACATAGGCCTCCCCGCTCTTGAAGTGGGAATAGCCTCAATCAACTTTTAATACAATACTTTTGATTATATAATATAGTCATTTCACCCTCGAGGTGATATTAACATATAGATAAACTATAAAGATCCTATAAGAACTATAATAAATAGTATATACTCGTATAAATATCTTATTTCTAATCGTAATACTATTATTTAAACAAAATAGCGTATTAGTATTAAAGACTTAGATCGTGACTTAGTAAGTAGTTCTTAGTTTCTAATTCCTATATATATATATCTCATTTTTAGACAAAGGATCTATAATATAGTATAAAACAATAAATACGTAATAAAATGCTATATAATATATAGAAACCCTTTCTCAAATCTCTATTAGAGTAGCCAATTAGTTAGTCAGTCAGCAATCATCGAGCCTCCAATTCCCAGCTAAATAGCTAACAATATATCGTAGTCTCCGTTGACTGACTAATATCACTGATTAGTTACTAATCAACTAATATATGATTCTTATATAATAGTAAAATATTGAATTCCCCCTTCGATAACTTGAACTTCTCCCTTTGATACCCTTTCTCTTCGATACTACCTCTCCCTTCAATATCTTCCCTTTTCGATAACATTTATATTTTTCAATATTACTTTTTATTCTTCAAAAGATCTTCAAAAAGATCTCAAATCTATTCCGAAATCACTAAAATTTCATTTATTTCACTTAATAAGCTAACTATTAACTGGATTATTCTTTTACTAAATAACTAATGAGATTTTTTGAATCTCTAGTTTAATGGCTTATATATTATATATAGCTGACAGCCATTGTTGTCAGCTAGCCGACTGATTGGCCACTCTGATCTCTATCTACAAACATATAACGATCGAGCCGGTACTATATATTATCTCAAGGCTTGACGCCAAATTTGGTAGCGGTGCTTGTTTTGAGGTTCTGAGGTTTGTATTTTGATCTTAGCTTCGATTAGTATATGATATAATATGTATAGATGTATAGATGATTAGATAGATATATAAAAGTTTTCCTTTTCCTTTCCGAGTCCGATTTTATATGCGTATCATCGTTACCTCTCGCCCAGCCCAATCCAATCCAATCCAATCCAGTCCAGTTCAAGAGTAGACCTGTCCTCTCAAAAAACAAGAAACGAAACAGATGGAATAATACTGTATCCAAGTTGATCCAACTCCATAAATTTTCCTTCCTTCCTTCCTTCCTTCCTTCCTTTCCTAAATGAAATTTTCCCATCCATATCGCCCCCGCAATAAAAATTTACACATAAATGTACACAGCACTATAATAAATAAATCTTGCCTCCTTTGGGTATATCGATATCTCATCAAATACTATCAACCTCGGCACTAACACTCCGACTCGTATGTGAGCGACTCGTACTCAATTCCACTATACTTTCCGACTCCTTCGATTCTCCCGCCCGGATCCCCGTCTTCGGATGATCCATCATGCGAAAACCATCGCTTTTCTTATGTTGTTTAGACGGGCCGCGGAGATCAGCCCACACGGTGCGGCAGATGCTGAGGGAGGTGGTGAAGTATATGACTGTATTCCACTATATTCTTATTTAGTTTGAATATTCATGCCTCATATTGTGCATGTGGAATAAAATAAAGATAGGGACGTACAAATCCTTGTAGAGGGAGAACGATGGCAGATAATATGTTCAGGATAAATGATGGTTTATCCGGGAATCGCAAACCATATACTCGATTTACGGAGGCGGGAACCCAAGTAATTAGAATGGAAATGCAGAAAAGCATGGCGACTCGTGTGTAGGCCCATTTAATCTTATCAAAACTATTTGTATTGGCTCTCCTCCCACTCTTCCCGCTCGAAGTAGCAGTATGCGGCAGTGCGGATATTGTAACACGGTAATTACTATTCGGATCTTTGGTCGGTGAGTTCAAAGGATTAGCATCGGCAGCGCGAGGATAACGAGAAGTGGAATTGGTATTGAGAGCCGTTCCATTTTCCCAAGATCCGTGCGTAACTTCGATGTCGGTAGTTCGCGTACCGGTGAACATTGGTTGCTCATGTTGATTTTCATATTCTTGGTTTGTCGTTTCAGAGGTGTTGGTGGTGGTTCCTTGGAGGGGAAGAGGTGATGTGACCGCTGCGTCTGTGTGGAGAGAAGGATCGGTTCTGTGGGAAATTCCATGGAGCTGGTTGCGCGCGCGGAAAATCTCAATCCCTACGCGGATGTAGATACATAATGCAGCGAGGATGGTAAACCAAATAGGGGCATAGTAGCTGTAGATACGAAGGGCTGCCCATGGACCGTCGATCCAGCACCAAAGCTATATATATATGAGTCCTCTGCTTGAAATTTCAAATGAAGGTGACTACGTACCGTTGCGTTTCCGTAGATCCTTCCTTTCTTATCTGTCTCGACAAACAGGCAAACCATAGCGGGGATAAAAGGGAGTCCATAGCATATCAAGGCATAATAAGGATAAAGTTTCTTCAGTTGAACAGCATCAAATCGGTAGAAGAAGACGAGGTATACATTCGTAGCCATAGCCAAACTCCACCATGGATCGCTCTGCATGAACCTTTTCTTTCGTTAGTGACGGTAGGACCAGAAGGAGAAGAATAAATTTCATACATCTCCAACAAGAAACCTTGGAATTGACATAGTGGTGAGTTGACTTTCGATAATGCAGAACCTCCAATAAGTGCAGCAACATTCGCAAAAATATTTGCAAAGGATGCGTAAAAGATGATTGTATTTGATAATGTTCTGAAAGATTTGATGAAGATGAATGTAGCAAACAAAGCAAGTGTTGCCAACACTGAAATCGATGCTGTGGTACGTTCAATGATGATTAAGATTTCAACCTCCCTATCAGAAAGTTGGCCCATGATGAAAACTAGCTAGCGGATGTGGGGAACCTAGAGATGTTGTGGGCGGGGAGGAAAAGAAAAAAGCTTGGAGAAGGAAAATATGGAGATCTCCTCATCTATCTATGGCAGTCAGTAAGAAAACCACAAGAAGGATACCAAAATATAAGATGGCGTCACGTAAAAGGGTTGAGCAGACGAAGGAGGAATGGAAGCATCGTGGAAGCATATTCAAATGGTACCTAGAGGATTGGAACACATACAGGAAAGGAAACGAAAAAAGACGAAGGTATCTTTCATAGCGTTTAGCAATACATGGTTATTGCAGCGGAGCTACCGACCTATTAAAGAAATAGTTGAGAGAGTTGAAAATAATAAATGAAAGATAATCAGATCAGCAATATAACGAGTATACATCTGCACTCCTGTCTGTCTGCCTTTTTCTCTCTTTCCATTATCCCGTGTCTGATGCTAATACAACGCCACAAAATATGCTTTCGAGCAAATACTAAAGCCTGAATTGAATGTACAGTACTTTCAACGCATGTAGTGGTGAAAGGAAGCAGTAAGTAATCCTACGTGGCCAGCGAATGGGGCTGGAGCAAGGTCACTCCAACCATGTACCATGACACATGGGGTAACACAATATCCCACCCCTCTCTAACATAATCTAATCTCCCAAATTCCGGAGGAATCAATCGCCTGTTACCGTTACGGAGGTATTGAGCCATTAACTTATGGCCATGGAGGTGGAAAGCACACATTGGTATGGAATCACCTTGCCTTGCCCTATGATTCGTTCGAGAATAAATCGAGGACACCGAAACAATCTAGTTGGACCTGTACCACTATTGCCAAATGTTGCTTAATGCTTATGTACTTGAAATATAGTAAAATGGCAATCACCCCTGACCTGGGTCTGAATATGATACCCAGATTTCGCGGGGATGCGGAATATCTGGGGTAACACAAAAAGGAATGGCGCCACCAACTTCGGTGGCATTGTTGCCTTTTATAGTGAGTGATGGACAGAAGTTACTAACGCGAGTTATATTTCTGACAAGTAGGAATCGAGCCAATGCAGCTAACATGGGTGTTGTGTTACAGGTCAGATGCGGTGTGATGGTTGCACAAAGTACTCGGCTGGAAGAAGCTTCTTAAATATTGTTTGATTGTACATTATTAGGCTAATTAGGACGTTCCTTGATGTTACCTATGTTTGAACGGCTGAGCAAAAGTGAGGAATGACGGTACATTTGAGGCTTGCTGGACGGATTGATTACTCTTGCACAAGAGACTGGTGAACCACAACTCTTATTTTCCTTTGAACCTTGGCGATGACTTGCATAACCGTGTGTAGCATTAACGGTGTATCATGAGGTTAGATCTAAAGGTGGTTGCTCTCCTCAGGGCAACGAAAGTAGTAAAAAAGTACACGGAATGTAATAACATAAATGGCCTTGTAATATCCTTCCCCCACAATCCGTATCGTGATATTGACTTTTAGATAGTGTACAAGAAGTCGGGACGCTTGTCACCCAACTTCTCGGCTTCCCTCTCTGACATTCCTGCAACCCAATGGTCCCTCTTTCCGGCCAATCTAGCGGCATTTTCTCTGCGTAACAACAAGTGCAATGCGACGCTTCCACCAAATAAGCAGATAATCATATAAGCCATGACAGTCGCATGGCCGACAGTGAATTTTGGTGCCTTATAGTAGATGTTGCTGCTAACGATACCATTGAGATTTCCCCATCCAATGACGAATCCAAGAACAATACCGCGCTTGTAGACACCCTCAGCATTATTGCTAACCCATGAAATAGTATTGGCAATACATGGATAGATACCAAGAGCACCCAAAAATGTACCTGCGTACTTGATGTGGGCGCTTTGCGATCCAAGTAGCATGGCGAATCCAACAACACCTAGGAGTGAAGTACAAATGTTGTAAATTCCACGGCGCTTGGTACGATCAGCAGCGAAACCAATGACAATTGTTAAAACTGCGGCGCAAGCGTAGGGAGGAACAGAGAGTAGTTGTGCCCGAGACGCCTTGTAACCCATCTCAGCGACAATAGTTGGCAAAAACAGTGAGAAGGCATATAGAGGCATATCAGCGCCCATGTAGATGAACATGCCCAGCCACATCTTATAATCTTTGATGGCAGCCCAAAAGTATTCCAGTTTGAACTCCTCATGTTCAGCACTAGATTGCTTATCCATCTTAAGTCTGCGAATAACTCTAGCCCGATCCTTCTCCGAAAGGAAGGTCGCAGTGTCGGGAAAATCATGGACGAAGAGGAATGAGAGTAGACCGAATCCCACTGTGATGATTCCCTCGATGATGAAGATCCAAGCCCAGCCAGGTCGTCCTCCCAGACCATCCAAGTTGGCTATTGCTGCAGCAAGAAGGCCCCCAAAAGAACCAGAAAACGCGGCAGCTGAGAAGAAGATGGCCTGTTGAATTAGCAGGCAAGACTCGAGGAGGAATAGTAAGTTACCTTACTGCACGGACACCAAATTCATCACGCTTGTACCAGCATGAGAGAAAGTAGTTTACACCAGGGTATAGACCAGCTTCAGCCATGCCCAAAAACCAACGAGCAGTCATCAAGCCAGACCAGTTTTTAACGAATCCCATTGATAACATGCAAACACCCCAAATAGACCTGGAATATAGTTAGAAAAGAAACCTGTCAAGGAAGAGGGGTTGACATACATAATAATTGGAATGAAGATGGATGGCTTGAGGCGTTTCAAGAGAACGTTGGTCAATGGTTCGAAGATCGAGTAGGATATGAAAAACATGGAAAGAGCTGCGTTGTATCGCCCAGTTGACATATTGTTCAAATCCTTCTGCAAGCCATCGATCTTCGCGTTTCCAATATTTGTTCTATCCAAAAACGCAAGGAGATAAAGGATACAAAGCTATTGCGAGATTAACATTTGCATGAAGAAGAAAAACTTTATTGTGAACACACCCATGGAATCAGATACAAGTCCAGCTTCCAGACAAGTTTTCTGTCGATAGACTTGCGCTCTGCGTCTGATAAGTGGGCATCGGGGTCCACGGGAAGGTTAGAGGCAATGGCTGAGGAAGCAACAACTTTTTCCTCATCACTGGTGCTACCAGCTCTAGCGTGTCCTTCGGACTCCATGATGCTCAGAAAGTATTATGTACGAAATTGAAGAGAGAGGAAGGAAAAGAAAGGTTTAAAAAGACTTTCGCAAACACAAAAGCAAGTAATCGGAAGAATAGTTGTAGGTTGGACACTCGATAGTATTTAAATTCAAACTGCGACCTAGCATGCGATGCTGTGGCAAGTGAGTGAATAAAAATCAAATAGGTGTAACTCTAGAGTTATGCAATCGAATGTTCCTTTTCTGTGTTATGTTACTTTGCACCGATGCAGGGTATTTTTCTCGGAATAAAGACTATGGTAAGTTCAAATCCGGGAAGGAGCTGTAGGTAATTCTGAAAAAAAAAAACTGTTGGATTAGCCCTGTATTGGTTGAAGAAGCCACGCCTGTGAATCCAATGATATCCTTGAGAGAAGGCTACCCAATTCGTCCATATGCATCTGACCACTTTATCTTACACAGGAAAATTCCTTTGCATCGTTATTGAAGCCACCACGTTCCAATAGCAAAGAGAAAGGTGTCACAGCATTAATCAGGTAATCTATCATCTACCTAGGCAGTTGATATAGTATGTCCTAGTAGATGGATGAACTGTTCTTGATAAAGTCTGGCCTCAAAGTAAATACCAATGTCCGCAGTATGGTTACCACTCGGTCTTGAACATATACTTAAAATGGGATTGATGGAAAAACAAAAGGAATATATGACAGTAGAGACAAATGATGATCATGAAGGGGTCAACTTGGCTGAAAGGGACAAACGGAGAGGCATAAAAGTAGGCAAGGGAAAAGTTAGTGGCATTCATCATTTGCGATTGTTACAAGGTCATCATCAATCTATACCGTATCTATGTTTGTACTTGTGTTTTGGTGTGGTTGTACAAGAACGTTTGGATGGTGTTTTGTTGCTGCGTTGTTAAAGAAGAAGTGAAAACGGGAAGATTCACGAGAAGATCTGATATCTAATTGCATTGACCCGAAGCTACCTAGTTAGGAAGGGGGTGTCGGAATAACAAACCCCGGGAAATGTAAATGGAATATTTATTATATGTAGGTGTGTGTGTAATAATTTCTCCATTATCAAACATAGCTCTCCATCAGCTAATATATTGTTTTTGGAGTTATACATGATAATGAAATGAGAAATGAGAGTTATTGATATCAGCCAGCTTGCTCACTTGGCGGAGAGCGTGGCCCAGCTGGAATCAAGAATATCACGTGCTTTCATCTTGGCAAAACCTTCAACAACACTTTTACTGCAACATACCTTTTCTTCATCAATACCTCCCCAATGTGTTTATCACTTACGAAGCATCTCGCAAATACTTTCCTAACAGGACTTAGATGTTCGAAGTACAGGCGGACTTTGATCCTGCAGCGGAAACGATATTCTCCAGCATGAAGGACCGTCAATCGGGAATGCCTCCGGTTTATTGCCGGACTGATATATCGTCTTTCACACGGTAATGCTTGACAGTTTGGTGGGCCTCTACGCGTGGATTTACATACGTTTAATGGACATGGGAACAAATCAGTTGGCACTCATTGGAGAGAAGTTACTCTGTCCATTACGGGAAATCGCAATAATGTGCGTTTTATGAGACACTGTTAGGCGTTCGTGACCTCCCATGACCCTGTCAAAAACTGCTGATCCTTCAATTTCCCTTCTTCATCAACTTCAAGAATGCCAATATCAATTCCCTCCGAACTCACTAACCTGGCTCTTGCCCCATTGCTAGTGTTGTATAGACGAACTTCGACGTCCTGGGAATAATCGTATACGGTCTTGGTCTGGTCTGACTTTCCGAGGACAAGAACTGTATTCTCGCGAACGTATAGGGGTAGGGTATCGAACGCATGATTCTCCTTGAACCAACCAGGCCCACTCTTCACTTCGTTGGTGAAGAAGTTTGTCCATTTACCTTTTGGCAGGTAAAATTCGACGTTTCCGGGCTCTTCGAATACTGGGGCTACGAGTAGACTATCGCCAAACATGAATTGTCGATCAAGGAACCATGAAGTGGGATCATCTGGGAATTCCAGGCACATAGCTCGAAGTGACAGGGGTATGCCCAACTCGACAGCTTCTTGAGCTTGTGAGAAGATGTATGGCATGAGCCTTGATTTCAATGCTGTCCACTTTGAAAGAATTTTTGAGCAACCTTGATCCGATTTGTCGTCGTCATCTACTGTCCACGGCACACGGAACGAATTGCTGCCATGAAGTCTGCTGTGAGAACAAAGAAGACCAAACGCAACCCAGCGTTTGTAGATCCAAGGAGGGGGATAACCCTCGAAGCCTCCGATATCAACTGACCAGAATGCAAAACCAGATAGCCCTAAAGACAAACCTCCTCGAATGGACTCAGCCATAGCTTCCGGAGTCGATTCGCAATCACCACCCCACTGCAATGGGAAACGCTGAGTGCCAGCAGTTGCAGTACGTGCGAAGAGAACGGCTTCGTCTTTTCCATATCGATCTTGCAATGCCTTGTAAACAATCTTGTTGTATAAGAACGCATAGTAGTTATGCATCTTCCTTGGGTCGAGAGACGAATCGAACCACTGAACGTCCTTGGAAGGAATTCGCTCCCCAAAATCCGTCTTAATCGAGTCAACTCCTTTATCGAATAGCCCCTTTAAGCATCCTATGTACCACTCCGTAGCCTCGGGATTGGTAAAGTCGATGATGCCCATTCCAGTCTGCCAAAGATCCCATTGAAACATGTCACCATTCTTGCGTTTGAGTAGGTAGCCTTTGCTCGCGGCATACTTGAAGACAGGAGATGCTTGACCGAGATATGGGTTCACCCAAACACATACTTTTTTGACAAGTCCTGCTTGAAGTTAGAAAAGGCTCTATTCTACCGATTGGGAACTTACCAGATTCTTTTAGACGAGAGATTTGTGCTTTTGGATCTGGAAACATCTCAGAATCAAACTCAAAATCACACCAGTGAAACGCTTTCATCCAAAAACAATCGAAATGGAACACTTCGACTGGAATATCTCGTGCATTCATTCCTTCGAGAAACGAGTTTACAGTCTTTTCATCGTAATCTGTGGTGAAACTAGTGCTCAACCACAGTCCAAAACTCCAGCTAGGTACTTTTCCTGGCTTTCCAGTCAAGATTGAATATTTTGTTAAAACTTCTTTTGGTGTTGGGCCGTAAATGATGTACCTTCATATGTCAGCATTTACCTGACAGGGAAAATATGGTGAGAGAAGCACACCATTTAAGCCTCTGACCTTCCACACTTGTCTGAACTCGACAGCATCTCTCACTTCCAATCTCCAAATCTACCTTATCAGGGGTGTCGATGAATACACCATATCCTCGCGAACTCATCCAAAATGGTACATTCTTGTAAGCCTGGTCACTAGAGGTGCCTCCATCGGCATTCCAGAGTTCGACTGATTGGCCGACTTTATTGAAAGCCCCAAATCGCTCTCCTAAACCGTACACGGATTCTCCCACTGAAAGTGTTGACTGAGTAAAGATATAATGTTCAAAATCTCTCATGTCTGCGATCTGCATCGGATTACTGGTTGCTGGACTATAGGCCAAGCCAACGCTTCGATTGAGTAACGATGTGAGCTCTTTCGAACTATCGGTAGCATGGAATCGAATTTCGAAGTCATGATGGCCAGTCTTTACTGTTGCAGATAATGATCCGGACTTGAGGGTGGTGGACTTTTCGGTTTTTGCAATCTCAACTTGGTTACTCTCTGGCTTTCCTGCTGGAAATATATCGAAATGAGGTCCTGGGTCGAGAGCGCCTAAAAAGTGTGTAGTCTCGACAGAGATTACTCCATCGAAAGGAGCTTCTATGTCCTATTCAAGGTCAACATTGAATAGTTTTCGTAGCCGGATTGACTGGCCTACAATTGTCAAGGTGCTCAGATTCAGAGAATCAGATCTAGCAAATATCTTCTTAGTTGGACATAGCAAGCTCAATGCTTTGCCATCCTCACGTTCCGTGACCGCATATACTTCTTCTGCGTATTCTAGTCGTTTCCCCTCTGCCGGTAACCACATTCCATTTCTGAATTTCATATTAGGGAATTTATGAGGAATAAAATATGAGCCCAATGGTTACTTCGTGATGAAAACTTAACGTTCAATGTTCAAAGTTGAGCAAAGATCAAAGTTCACAATTAATTCGACGTGAAAGCTCACCTACATAGCTAGCTAGCATCATAGCTGTCAAATATGTCATTGTCAATCCCCCCACTTTGCAATATACATTTTGGAGCTTCAGTTATTCTGGCTAAATACAATTTTCGCCATGGGCTCCGATACGCTGATTTTGGTGAGGGGTAGCTCTATTATCCGCCCCGCCTTGCATATTCACGCCGGAAGAAGAATCGAGATTGATTTTCGCACGAATATTGTTCCGGAAGTACATCCACCGTATCTTGGAGAACTTCCACGAGTTAGGATTCAGCATTCAAGTAAGCTTCCAATTACATATCATTTCTACATAACCCATCCCCGCGTATCACGAGTTGCAATACGAGAGTCCAAGGCTGCAGGTAGGTACCAAGATGTGCAACGTTTGCGGGGAAAATCAATTATCCTTGATTCAGCTATCCTTGACAAGGTTCGCATCTAGACTGGTTGGCTTCAATTTATGGTTCATCATTATGTCTTCCCACATAATTGATCCTAACAAAATACCCTTTTTATCCAAGGAATGAGAGAGATGAATGAATGCAACTAAAGACGCAAGGCCGCAAATTATGCAGGAAGGAGCCACTCCGAGATCTGGGCCGTCTGGGAGCAATAAAAGAATTTGATTCCCAGTGTGAAATTTCCCTTTCTGAGCACATCCTTCACGAAGATATTGTTTCTTCTCAATACTCAAGATGAAGGTCTTTCCGGCCTCTGTGGCGGCTCTGCTTGTCTGCACCGCCAAAGCGGCGTATGCCCATTCCACTCCACTCTACAAAGATCCAAATGCAAGTGTGGATGATAGAGTTGTAGATTTACTGTCTCGAATGACGATCCAAGATAAAACCTCTCAATTGATTCAGGGCGACATTTCGAATTGGCGTAACATGACTGATGGCAGGTTTAACGCAAGCGGCTTAGCATGGAATATGGCCACTCGGGCTGGTCAATTCTACGTCGGTTATCCAGTAGCACAACAGCTAATTGCAGATGGAGTCAAGCAAGCACAGGATTATCTTCTACATAACACTACATTGGGCATACCAGCTTTGGTTCAGAGTGAAGGTATTCACGGTTTCTTGATCGGAAATGCAACAATCTTCAATTCGCCAATTGGACAAGCTTGCTCTTGGAACCCGGCTTTAGTTCGAAATATGGGAGCGGCTATTGCACAAGAGTCGCTTGCTCTTGGTGTTAATCAAATATTTGGACCGTTAGGAGACTTAGCCCGTGAGTTGAGATATGGTAGAGTTGAAGAATCATTTGGTGAGGATGGATATTTGGCAGGTGAGATGGGATATGCTTATGTGAAAGGTACGTTAGTGAGAAGCACCGATGTATCACCACAATTCTGATTGTAATAGGACTGCAAGCTGGAAATGTCAGCTCGACAGTCAAACATTTCGCAGCCTTTGGAACTCCGGAACAAGGGTTGAACACGGGTCCACAACATGGCGGGGAGAGAGAGCTTCGAACTACCTATCTGCCACCATACAAGCGCATGATCATTGACGCAGATGCATGGTCCATTATGTCGGCCTACCATTCATATGATGGCGTTGCACTCATAGCTAGTTATCATATTCTCACAGAAATTCTGAGAGATGATTGGGGCTACAAATACTGGGTTACTAGTGATGCCGGTGGTACAGATCGTCTCTGCGACGCTTTCAAGATGTGTCGGTCAAAAGGAAATGGGCTACCCATCGATTCAGAAGCGGTAACCATGTTTGTGAGTCATATATAACCAAATCTGATTGGAAACGCTACTAAACGAAGTATAGGCACTTCCTGCAGGGAATGACGTTGAGATGGGTGGTGGCTCCTATAATTTCCAGAAAATCCCACAACTTGTGGAGTCGGGAACCCTGGATATTGACATTGTCGACACGGCCGTATCGCGTCTTCTTCGTGCTAAGTTCGCTCAGGGTCTCTTTGAGAACCCTTATCTTGCGGCGCCAGCCAGTGAGACTGCTTCTTTGATTCATACTCCAGAACATATTGCTCTAGCTCGGGAGCTTGATGCCGAATCCATTGTTTTATTAGAAAATGGGAAGGGCGTTCTCCCCCTTGCAAAAACGGCAAATGTGGCTGTTATTGGCCCTATGGCACACGGCTTTATGAACGTTAGTTTGTGAGACGTTTTGGCACAACTTAGCTAACGGGAATCAGTATGGAGATTATGTCGTCAATGGAAGTATGTACCGTGGAGTAACCCCACTAGATGGAATACAAGCTGCTAGCTCGGGATGTAAGATTACTTTTTCTTTAACCTTTTTCAAGATCACAGCTAATCTTTCTCAAGATATAACTTATGCTCAAGGTTGTGAGCGCTGGTCAAATGATCAATCCGGGTTTGACGAAGCTGTTTCTATTGCTCAAGCTGCGGATGTAGCTGTCGTCGTCGTCGGAACATGGTCAAGAGACCAGAACCAGCTTTGGCAAGGACTCAATGCCACAACTGGAGAGCATGTTGATGTATCTTCCTTGAATCTCGTCGGTGCCATGCCCCATTTAGTCAAAGCCATTATCGATACTGGAAAACCTACCGTGGTAATCTTCTCCTCAGGTAAACCTATCACTGAAGCCTGGATCTCGGCAAACGCTTCTGCATTAGTCCAACAGTTCTACCCATCCGAACAAGGAGGAAACGCACTTGCCGATGTCCTCTTCGGTGATGTCAACCCCAGCGGTAAACTCTCCGTCGGATTCCCTTACGACGTAGGCACCACCCCAATTTACTACGACTACCTAAACTCTGGACGACCGGAAGACACAGGTGAAGCTTTCCCCAACGGAACCCTCTCCTTCGGCCACCAATACGTTCTCAATTCCCCCAAACCCCTATACGAATTCGGCTACGGAAAATCCTACTCAACATTTGAATACTCAGCCATCACCCTCTCATCCACCCACGTCAGCGCCAACGATACCATCACAGCCAGCATATCCATAACCAACAACTCCACCCGCGACGGCACCGAGGTCGTGCAACTCTACATCCAAGATGTGATTGCCAGCGTCGTGGTCCCCAATATCCAACTCAAGGGTTTCGAAAAGGTGGCGATTAAGGCGGGAGAAACGAAATCGGTCAACATTGAGCTGAAGGTCGAGGATGTCGGGTTGTGGAATATTAAAATGCAGTATGTGGTGGAGCCGGGAGATTTCCGGGTGCAGATTGGTAGTTCGAGTGCGGATTTGAGGGCTAATGCTTTGTTTACGGTGGGTTAGTTGGGATGTTCGATAGATTGGATTGGGGCTGACTGAGGTTGGGGGAGTCTATTTTGTTGATTATATATATATACATTATAAAAGTAGAATTTGATTCGGTGATGTTGGTATGTCACGCAAGTTGTTTCCGTGATATTTGTTTTGTTTGTTATATCTACCTTGCATAGTAATCTTACTCGGTCCTCATATACTTGAGGTCGATATATGAATACTGAATACTGTACTGAGTATAGCTCAGAGAAGGTCATACTCGTATAAGTGTGCCGTCACGATTCTCTTATCCCTGTTTTGGGTACGAGAAGTATCATATTCTTATCAAATTACAAACACAACTTCACATTTTGACTTTACTTATGTCGAAAGATGATTCTTGGCAGTCATTGTGTTTGAGGGAGGTTAGAGGCGAGTATTACTATAGTGCTGCGAAGGTTCTGATCTGATGAACACATACTCGATAATTAGATAGAGTAATATCAAGATCTTGCTTTCTTTTTAACGTTTCTTGTGTGTTTTTGTGTTATATCCTTTGTTTTTTTTTTTGAGTAGTGCTTCATCTCTAGGAATGTCTTCTTTCCACGAAGATACTGGGGTTACTTTGATGGAATATGTTATCTGGCGCCAGTATCCGGTTCTCTTACCTCCAATAAGAAGAAAGGGTGCATTTGCCAATCCTTCTACACTTGCTTATTCATCTCCCCGTCTGAACTCATCTACATCACAAATCCACCCCAATTCATCCCATTCTATCCCATCCATCTCATCCCATCCCTCCGAGTCCCTCCCTCTCCCAACCTCTACTCCTCACACTGAACCCCATTATAACAAACACTCCTCCCCACCACCCACTCCTGCAAAGCCCCCCAACTCCTACACTCCCTCTCCTGCCCATCCCCCGCAAAAAACGTATCCTTGGGTACATACAGCGGCGTCGGATCTGCGCGACAGATGATAGCTTGGCGGAGTGCATCGAAACAGTGGTTTAGATGGTGTTTTATTTGGGTGGGGTTGGTGATTGTGATGGGTTGGTTGGGTGAGTTGGATTGGTTGGAGAGGATGCTGAGGATTTGTGTGCGGATGGACATCTGGGGTTGGGTGTTAGGGGGGGGGGG
>KI628657.1:0-50683 GCA_000503235.1 Sclerotinia borealis F-4128 | reverse complement strand
GGGGTGGGTGTGGTGGGGTTGGAGATGGGAAAGAGAAGAGAGAAGAGGGAAGAGGAAATGAAGGGGAGGGGAAACGTACGAGACAATGTAATTGATGGAATCCATCCACGACATACATTCCCTTCTCCACATCTCCAGGCATATCGCGACCGAGTGGCCAACCGCGATCAAGAGCCCATTTATGTGGTAAAGCTACGAATCCATTGATGACATATTGATCCCACGCCGAAGCGGCGATTGTATCGTTAGGAGAACTGAAATCGGTGTATGTGTGTACTTTTTGGTATGTTTGGTCTATGTTTGATAAAGTTACTTTGGTTGGTGTTAGTATGGTATAGTATGATAATGACAAGTAGTGGGACTGGTGGTGTGAGGATGTTATCTTACAAGATGTGGATGTGTGGGTGTTTTGTGTTTGTTTTAGTTGGGCTATGGTCATGAGGGTGAATACGCTGGCGCCGCTGATGATACTGATGAGGAGGAAGGAGAGGGCTAGGAGGATGTATTGTTTGGTGCTTATTGAAGAGGAGGAGTGGCGTTTGGAATGTGGGTTTGAATGGTCGTCGTTGGGGAGGAGACTTTGTTCGGAATCAGCTTTGGACCAACTCGTCGTCTCGGAGTCTTCATAGGAGGACATTATGGGCTTTTTTGGTCATGTGATGATGGTGTTGAGGTCTAGATATCTGAGCTAGAAGAAAAGGAAATCAAATAGGCGTAATCCTTAGAACAGAACAAGCGGTTGAGTAAACTCATAGATGTCAAAGGATAATTCAAGTCCGACGAGTGAAGGGTGATAAATTGCTGTGGTCCTGGATTCTGATTCTGATTCCGAATAGTGTGCTCTAGACAACTCTGCACGTTGGAGGTGAAGCTTCATTCAAATCTTTGAGCGACACAGTAGTAAAGCTTCAGCCCTCAACGAAGCCTTATGTCAAATACTACTGTGACCCGACGGAGGTACCGCGTAAGCTTACCGTGACATCTCCCGCCACATTGGCACCTGGGTCGAAGGCTGATTCCGACGGACGCTAAGAATTGGAGTGATATAGGGCCGATGGTATGTTGCACGACGTTTTATCTGCAGACTGGTTAATTTGTGTTTAGTTACTATTCTTGGATAGGTGGGATGCATGTCATGTCATGTCATGTCATGGATAGATGGAGTTTCAGGAGGTTACGCAGCTAGCTGCTAGGGCAAGCGCTTCGAGTTCTATTATAGAGAAATCGTGTTTCCCACCTGATAAATTTAAGTTTGCATAATCCCAGTAATCATTGTTGCATCAAGTGGGCACTATGTGATCATTGTAAAAGTTTCGGTGGTAGCTTACGAGATGCAGATAAGAAGTCACAAGTGCTGACGGTCAGACGCGGAGGTTTAGTCATTGCTTTAGATCGGCAGTACTAGTACTTCTCCTGCTCTCCTGCTCGTAATAGGGAATTTGGGATGAATAATGGGTTGTCACGGTACTTAGCTGTCTTCAAAGTCTCGATAAGCAGTTGGTATCTTTAAAACGTGACATTTGTAACTTTTTGGGGAATTCTAAGAAAGTGATGTTTATAGCAGGTTCTCGACATAAGATTTATCCGTGAGGCAGTATTTAATAAACTAAAATCTTCTACGATAAAGATAGTTTACTAGTGGTATATATCCCAAGCTCCAAAACAATATTCTCCGCAACGAGCGATTGCAGAATTACCAAAAAAGGAAATAAAGTCAGATATATCCATCACAACCCAAACTCAACAGAATCCAAAATTGCCAATGTGCACCTATCCCCAAGATCAGTGATCCACAATCAAACAACTCACAGAGTAAGATACACACCAATCACACAAACCCAAACCCAACACCTCACCAAAGCTCCGCAACATCATTCCCCCCATCCGCATTCGGAATCTCTACAGCTCCATTCCCCTTCTTCCACAACTCTGCTGTGTCCGTCGATCCATCTCCATTGGGAATCTCAACGGGAGCATTTCCCTTCTTCCACAATTCAGCTGTGTCGGAAGTGCCATCTGCGTTTGGGATGGAGACGGCGGCATTGCCTTTTTTCCACAGCTCGGCGGTATCGCTGGTGCCGTCTATGTTGGGGATTGAGACTGCTCCGTTGTTTGAGACTGGGTTTTGTGTTAGTATTGTGTGTATATTTATAGGGGAAGTTGGGGGATTATTTACCGGGCATGGCGTATGTACCGAGACTTAGAGATAGGATGATGATATTGATGAGATGCATTTTGAGGACAATAGAAGAGGTTTTAGAGAAGTGTCTTGATAGTTTGAAGAAAATCTCTTTGTTTTAGGATTACTCGTATAATGAGCGGCTTTTCGAATATTAGTAATCTGTGATGTGATATAGTGGAAGCTAGTGAAAATGGAAACACGAACTTCACCTCGGGCCATCGGATATAAGTAGATATATTTTAATCGCAGCCCCCCAGCTTACGGACTAACTCAGGAGTTAATCCCCTATAGTAATATGTCCGATGCTTAACAGCTGTATAAGACTTGTCGGAGCTGCGCCGCTCTTCTTTGGAAGTTCCAATAGGACTTCGCCGCCGCTTCGGGAATGGCAAGGTGACTCAACTCCAAGGTTTGCCATGGGTATGCTATTGAGTGATTCTTCATGTTGCTATGATCATCAGTCGCAAGAAGTCATGAGAATAATCTCCCATTTGCTACATACATCTTCCGTGCCTCGACCATACATTCATTACCCCGTCTCATAACCCGAATTAACTTTCTTCGTCTCTCCGCACAATATATTTATAGCCCAATTCCCTACACTTGTCCGTAAATAAACACCGTCCGACTTCACCACCTGCAAATAGATTGCAAGATCCCTAATCCATACCAATATACACCGATACATTATACATTTCGCACTCGCAACAATGCATTTGTATCTTCACAATTGGAACATCTTCCCGAACAAGAGCTGATACGCCACCGGCGCCTAAGATGGTAATGCCACGATGATAAATGACGTACCGGTACATCTATTATTTAAGCGGTGCTGTCACATAAAACTTGAGACGCCGTTCCCCATAAGTTCATGCGAGAGGTATTTTCCCCAACGAGTAATTCACTTGTACTCGTAGTTATACACCCAATCCCATCCGATGAATATCGCCGAGAATCTTGTTTGTGTGATGTGATATACTGTAACCGAAACCTTCTTTCAATCCCAGAACAAATACATAAACTCTAAACCTCGAAACCTCCAGACCTCCGCATTAAAGCTTATTCTCTTATTCTCTTCTGCACGGAAGTATCTGCAATAGTCCAAAATACGAATCCACCCACCAACCAGCAGCTTAGAGCCTATTCAACACAGTATCCCAGAATTATGACCCGCCATTTCATCACCTCACGTAAGAAGGCACAGCATTCTCCAGTCGCCGAGCAAGGTACCGGTATTAACATTTCTTCTATCCCATGTCGAGTATTTATTGCGCTCCGAAGAAAGTTTGTTCTGCCGAATCCCTATTACAGTATCTCGGTAGTTATTATTAATTTGCGACCCCCCCTAAGATGCGCTATCTACTCAAGTACCTAATATCACAATACAGGATAAGCAATTGCCGAGTGAACTAACTTTACGAGATATTTTCGATCTTGGAGGCGGGGGCTTACTGACTGACGGTAAGCTTAATCTCACGTCAGCAATGCTTTTGTTGGGAGATCATGTGTGGGATATATGTAGGTGGAAATTTGAGAATGAGATACCGGTACTAGTTCACGTAGGATTAGAAAATGCAGGAACGTTTAAAAAGTAAGGCTCAAAATTAAAACAAGCAGCATACCTGAGGCTGAGGCTAGTGAATATATCCCTAATTACACCATGCCAAGTTTCTATTCGCAATTCTCTAATTTGTACCCCCATCAGACCACCGTGACAGAATAAGTATCACTCTTCAAAATCCCATTATGACGCATATCCTGCATAAAATAATGTTCACCCAAACGATCAACACTCAACTGTTCTTCACACAAACCATGCGGATCCTTAAGTTTCGTACTACCCTCCTGGGGTTTTCTCCTCCCGGAGAACCTCGACGAGCCTTGCGAATGAATCGAGCGCAGGGAAAACAAACTTCGAATAGCTTCCGTCAGACTATTAAACGTGCCTAGACTACCAAATAAAGGTCTGAGTGTGGGTAGACAGGCGGCTACGATAGCCATTCCCATTTCGATTAGACTCCAGTAGAACCATGTAGATAGGAGGAGAATTCCCTGGGAGCCAGCGAAGGCGTCTGCGAGTCTTTGGTCGTAGACTACGAGACGCACGATGCCGAAGGCTACGGCTAAGGAACCCATGAGGAAGACGCCGCATACACCTACTTTTCGCTCCAAAGATAGGTTTAATTGCCAGACTATGGGGATGGGAATTAGAAGGATGAGGATATCTGTGACGACGTCGGAGATTGATAGCACTTTTTGGAATTTGACATCGTCGAGACAATGGGTTAATAGATCGTTGAGAGTCGACCAGAATGCCCAGAATTCGGTTCGACATTCAAACATCATGGTGAAGAAGAATCCAAATGTCCACACTATGACCACCCCGATCATTGTCCATGATGCAATGTCAAAGATCTTGCCTCGGAATATTCTTCTGTAGAAGAATAAAACTGAGAGTTTGACCGCTCCGAAAGCAATCATCTGTAGAAGATTGAAAGCATATTTAATCTATATAAGGTCGTGTTAGTTTTGGACTCTCCCACTTCACAGCGTAGATAGACATACCTTCTCAGTCGTGACAATAGCATCATTTAAAACATAAAAGAATCCGAGTGGACCGTCACCCAACGGTGTAGGTTGACCCAAAGCCTTCACTGCTGATCCTGTAGTTTCGAAGTTATTAGACAACCAATTCGAAATAAACTGACATAAACATTTACTCACCGACGATGAGCGTGATACCCAACGCACAACAAATGACGAGAGCTACAAGTATGAGCCAGTCATCCAATCCAACCGTTCTCTTCTTTATCTTGACATAGAATCGAAGCGACACAGCAATCAACGCCAAGCTGGGCATGACAGCCCCAACCGCAATGATGGACGAGGTTGTCACAGGTTTGAAGGTAGCCACCAAAGCATCGATGTCCGGCGGCCCAGCAGCTAGATCTGACATCTTTGACGATATGAAAAAGTAGGTCTGGCAGTCAAGAGAAACGAGACTCGATTGAAAGCGGAGCAAAGTGCTAGATGCCTAGAGAAAAGATTCTAGTGACGTGAGAATAAGAAAAAATTGACCAACACTTGCTTAGCAAGGGAAGGGAGAAGGTTTATTTTCTCCAGATACTTGGGCTTACTAGAAAGCCCTGAAATGTTGCCACAATGGTGCAGAAATGACTGTGCCTTATCATTCGTTATAATTGCTAGGTATGCGTGTAACGCACCAAGTAAGCAAAGATGTTCAGGGCCATAATAGTGGCGGATGAGAGTTGAAAGTGGGATTGTCTAGGCTTGATTAAACAAATATCAATATCTGACAATATGTTTTGAAGCAGAATGTGAGATTTCAGAAAAAGATCTTTGGTTTTGAATACAGTATACTCAAATACTCAAATACTCAACTTCTTTCAAGTAATTTTTCCGCATTTTACTTTATGATGGCACCACAAGAACCTGAATATACTCCTTTGGATGAAGAAAACTACGCCGAGAAACCGAAACTCTCCGGTCGAATACCATTTTCGAATTCCATGAAAGACATCGTGATCGTTCTCCTTGCACTATCGACTGCCATATCCTCCATCAGCGCTTTCAACCAAAAATATGTCCCGATTCCAGAAAGTTTTGGCTACCGTGAGTTCTCCCAAATGTACAATTGAATCACCACTGACAGTTTCCATCCAGCTGCTCTCGATTTAACATCTGGAATGCACATCCAGAATTACACATGGTGGTCAGGCTATAGTGCTGCTTCGCACCCAACACAGCAATCTGTGGACCAGCTATGGGAAGAAATCATACCTGCACATGGGATTGTAGCCGTGGATCACACATGGGCATCTTCAAAAGAGCTACCGCAAACAATCAGTCTTCCGGATGACCCCAGCAAGGGAGTTTACGTGATCGATGCTTACCATCAGCTTCACTGCCTCGTAAGCTTTCTCTTCCCATTCCAAATCATACGATCATTTCTCTGATTGGACCGTAGAAAATTGTCCGGAAAACCTTTTTCGAACTGTCGAGGGGTGCACAATTGACATACCCAATTGGACATTCGACGCACTGCTTTGATAACTTCAGACAATATATTCAATGCACGGCAGGGGATACTTTACTTTATTCCTGGGGTTTGAATACGACGGGGGATGGTCAGCTTCGGAAATGTAGGGATTGGAGTGCGCTTAGTGATTGGGCGGGTAAGCACTCTGCATGTTATCGTGACGGGGAGCCAAGTAGTCTTCTGGATCATTTTGGTCATTGTGAGGTTGCAGGGACCGATGGGTTGAAGGCATAAGATCTTACTGGATGTCACGGTATGATGTGGTATAATTCGCTATCGGAAGACAGACATTGTATTGCCAAGTGAATAGAAGCAGACAATGAGACATTTGTATAGATGGTTTACTGGCTTTTGTTGCAGATCTATATATCTTTTTCAATTGATATAACTGTATAAATGCGTATGTGCGGCACATGTCTGATAGTTATACAAAAAGTACCGAAATAGAAGATATACCCAGCCAATAAGAAGATAAGGTCCGATAACAAACAAACAGACCTACTAACCTTACTTCCTAAACGTGGAGTTGATGCCAACAACAGACTTCACAGCTTTCAAGTATTCTCCCTCGAATATTTCCAACACGATATGGCAGTTGTAGAAATTATCATCAGTCTCGTCCTTGCACAGATCATTTACGTATCTATTTGGAGACTCTTCCTCAGTCCCATTTCGCACATCCCGGGTCCCCGTCTGGCAGCTCTTACTTCATGGTATGAATTTTACTATGATGTAATTAAGCCGGGTCAATTTGTATGGCACATAAAAGATCTCCACGAGAAATATGGTATGTACCAAACTGATCAAACTATGAAGTTGAAGCAAACAAATCTTAATCAACTCATCCTCAGGTCCAATCGTGCGAGTCACACCATGGGAAATCCATATCAAAGATGTCACATTTCTTGACGAAATATATGCTCCAGCATCTCGCAATCGAGAGAAATATTCATTTCAAACAAGAACGTTAAAAGTGCCTTTGTCGATAGGAGGTACTATACAAAATGATCTGCATCGAAGACGTCGAGAAGCACTCAATCCATTCTTCAACAAGAAGAGTGTTTCGAATTTTGAGTCCGTACTCAGAGAGAAAGTCGAAAAATTAGTTGAAGTGATTGCGGTCCACGAAACCACGCAGACACCTGTGAATTTACTTGATGTGTATTTCGCGTTTGCCAATGAGTTTGTGAATCCTCAGTCTAATTTGGAGTATTGCATGCTAAGAGGAATCTAGTGTTGTTTCGTATTACAGTTTTGGACATGACAACAATCTTCTCGGGAACGAAGAGAAAGCCTCCACTCAACGAAATAATATATCGAGATTATTGATGGGGGTAAAATTTAACCAACATTTCCCATGGCTGTTTGATCTTCTGGATATGATTCCGTTTCCCATAGCAAAGCATATCATGCCTCCAGGTGCTCTGGATATGGTAGCTTTTACCGATGTAAGTTTCCTTCTATGATCTTGTCATTTTTCATCCTCTGACGAACATCTAGAGTATTCGAGAAGAAGTTGATCAAGTCCTGGGAGATACGGACAATATTCTCAAAGGCGATAGGCGCTCTATATTTTATGAGCTTCGTGATAATCCAAGTCTACCACCAACCGAGAAGAGTGCATTGCGTCTTGAGCACGAGGCAACTTTGATTGTTATGGCAGGTATGCATTGTTACGCGATTGAAATCCACATGACATACAAATAACATTAACATATAGGCACCGAATCTACGGCAAAATCAATTGCCATTGCACATTTCCATCTCCTCAGTAGTCCCGAATGCATGGCAAAGCTTCGGGCTGAACTACACACAGTACCCGAATCAGCATCATGGTCACAACTGGAACAGTTACCATATCTCAGCGGATGCATAGCAGAAGGCAACAGATTATCATTTGGGGTCACCGCACGCGTATGTCGCATTGCGCCCGATGAAACACTACATTACAAACAACACGCGATTCCACCCGGAACACCCATTAGTCAAACCACCCTCGTCGTGCACACCGACGAGAATATTTTTCCCGATCCATGGGCGTTCAAGCCGGAACGATGGATGGGACCCGAAGGTGTGGAGCGCAAGAAATATCAGATGGCGTTTAATAAGGGGGCTAGAAATTGTATTGGTATTAATTTGGCACATGCGGAAATGTTCTTAGCTTTGGCTGCGGTGGCGAGATTTGATATGACGCTTTATGAGACGGATCTTCGTGATGTGCAGTTCACGCATGATTTTCATGTCGCGTATCCTAGTCGGCTGGAGACAAAGGGTGTTCAGGCGAAAGTCTATGGGAAGAATATGTAATGTATGAAGTTATATGACGGGTTCCTTTTGCGTTGAAGGGCTGGGCTGTGCTGTTGGAGCTTTGAGATACAAATTGAAGGTCACGCTATCAATCTCTCCAATAGATAGTACTAACGCCTCGTAGACTCAAAGCCTGTAAAGATTACAACTCTATTCAAAACCCCCGGTTCCAAGTGAAATTCGTAACTAGATTTTGTTATTCCCAATCATACTCCTGTCAAACGCATCAACAATAACAACAACCTCTAGCTGGTTCCAGGCGGGGTCTTTGCTTCGGTAGACCGAAAACGATTATCAAATAAAATCCATAGACGACTTGTTCCTTTGCACAAACTGTTGATGGAAGACATCTTTAAGTTGTTAATGAAGGCTAGATTAGAAAAAGCCAACTCCCTCCCTGAGTAAGAACTTCCGTCGCCATTTCCATTTCCATTTCCCAGAGCCACAATGGAATTCTCCAGCCCTGAATATATGTAGCTCCTTAAAACATTCCGTCGTGGTGCTGAAGTTTATGTTCCAACCGTCCCTGATGAATAGAGCTAGGTAATATCTCGACTCTCGTCAGTTGGTCTTGTTTCATGGAGAATACAAATGTCAACAGTGTTTCTGAAAAACCGGCTAGCATTTCCCTGTAGGTCTCCGGGCCTGGCGATGGGATAGAGCGTGACATTTGTAAAATGGATGGCGGCCTTCAGGATCATGCTCTGTCTTTCACTTGATGATTGTTCTCTAGACCAAGGCTTCCCTTTCCGTGACAGCTATGATTTCATGTCTACTTTCTCGATTGACATGAATGAAATACAGCATCCGCGGGATATTGTTTCTTGGTATGAATACTCGAGTACTTTCCACAGATATATCTAGCTCCATGATGCGGCCATACTCAGAAGCTTATAGATGCCGGGTTTTCGTCGAAGCTCGATGGAGACTCTTGGAAAAGGGATGATGTTTCCGGGTAGAGTAGAAGCGAAACGATAACGTAGAAAGCGTGATTAGAGATGGGAATTAATGAGAATGGGTGGCTTTGATTGCTTAACCTGATCATTCACAATCCAGGGACGTTTAACAAGACCATTTGCACCGCCTAGTTATTTTCTGTGCGAATATGCTGAGACGAGTTAGGTTTCCTATTCCTTAACAAACGGTAAAGATGACCTACCCATCCTTATCAACGAACATGGCGAGCTCCTCCCTCAACAAATCATTGCTGGTATACTCGAACTTGAGTTTATAGTTTATCCGCCTGACAGTTTTCATCTGACTTAAGAGTATATGAATCGGAACAATAACAGATCCTATTTTTGGCTCAGAGGTGGAAAGATTGTAGTCGACGTTATAGTTGTATATTCAATCAATTGGGGAAACTTTTCCTTCTTATGATGTTGCCGTACTGTATTCCTCAATGTGCTCAGCAGAGAGACAGCTCATAGAATATAGCACGAATAGTCGGAAGTATATATATAATATCTCAGATGCTTCATGTGCATTACTGTAACGTTGGATGTAAGATTAGCTTCGGTACTGCTCAATCGTGGGTCACACAATGTGCAAAGGGATCATAGTGATCATCGTGATTATCGTGACCATGTTGATCATACTCACCTAGTTTCCGTCTTATACTCGTAATAACTGGATGATTATGCTTTCAAAATTGATTTTTGGTCGACGATGAGATAAGGACTTAATAGATACCCACATTAAGAACAATAACCTCAATGCAGTTTCACAAACCAAGAAGATTGGTGTCACCACTTCAAAAATGACATCATTGCAACAAACATTATGTATGCACCTTCAAGCCTTCCCATTCCGTCCTACCTCAAAACCTCAACATCTCAACAACCTCAACCCACCGTAATCCCAACTCTCTTCCCCTAACAACCTCAATCGTGCCAATATTCAAACTCCTCAACACCACCAACAAACCAACCAGACACCACCATCAAAAATGGGCATCTTCGCCGCAATCCTCGGTCTCATCGGCTCTGGTCAAATCGCCTTTACAGGCTATAATCTATACCTCTCCTCCATCGCCATCCCCAAGCTCCTTTCCTACGAAGACAAAGCCATCAGCGCTGCCAAATATTCAAATATTGCCGAGAATCAACTATTCAAAACAAGGAGTACGCAAGCAGCCAGTGTTGGAGCTGTACGTCTTCATCCTCACATCCTCACATCCTTACACCCATTCCCCAATCCCATCACAGCTAACCTAACCTAACCTCTCTCTTACTTATTAGCTCCTCCTAACCCTCATAACCGCTACCCCTTTTCTTCTATTCCCATATGCAGGTAGTGTGATATTCGCCCTCGCGTTGGTGAATATAGCGGTTTTGCTTGTGGCGAGAGAATATGTGGGGGATTTTTGGAAGGGGAAGACGAAATTGCCAATTCCTGGGACGGGCGATTTTAATGATGCGATTGGGTTGACGAATGAGGTGAGGGAGAATCAATTGTTTTTGGCGATGAGTTGGGGGGTTTATGGGGTGGTGGGGTTGTTGGCGTAGGAGGGGGGGTGGGGATATTGGGGTTGTGGGGGAGGTGGGAGATGGGAGATGGGAGATGGGAGATGGGAGATGGGAGATGGGAGATGGGAATTGGATGGCCGGATATGGGTAGCAAAGTGAAGGATCAAGGCTAGATGAAAATTGGAGTCCGGATGAATATATATATACCAATATATATGGACAGGCATCGGGATATTGTTACTTCGCTGAGCATGGATTTTTATCAATTCGACTACAAAACTGTATGAGAAATAGGAGTATAAAAGTATCTAATACATCAAAGTCCCCACGAGAGGCAAGTTTTGAACGCATCCCATTTTTCTTATACAAAGCTTAATAAGAATTCTACACACAGAATCGGTATAATATACTCGTATATACTTCACAGTAAATTATTCTTCATGATTATCCATCCATCCCCCTCAAACTAAACAGCACATCCTTATATCATTATCATCAATCAGTAACAAATAACATTCCAAGCCCAAACCCAAACACGTGCTCCATTCACTTCATCCTCTTATAATATAAATACCTATCTACTACTCGTACCTCCTACCCTACAGTACTCAATACAATAATTCACCTACTAGCTCATGACCACCTAACTCAACTCAACTCAACTCAATATCAGGATAATATATGAGTACGGTACACGAGTATACACTCTACCTACTGAGAGTTCCTGGTGACTCAGGCTTGGAGTTTGAACTCTTTTTTATTATTGTTGTAAGATACTACAGATAGTTTAAAGAGTATGGATACCTATTCATCAGCGTTAGGAGATTAGGCGAGGGTTTAATGATTGTTAAAACAGCGGATCTTTGTTTGATTTATTGGAATGTGATTGAAATAGGTTGGCTACTCTCTAATTCTAATAAACCTTCCAAGTACTCGAGTATTCTCTCTCCTTATTAACCCCCGCCTACCGACTACAAATTACCAAACCCCAACCCTATCCCTCACAGCTCCCCACCCTCTTTTCCTCACCCCAAAAACCCCGTACACTCCAAAATCCCCACATTCCCCGTCCCCCAACTCAACTCCCTCACCTTCCGCAAGCCCTCCAACTCCGCCTCATACTTCCCCTTAATAAAGCTCCAACTATCCGGGCCCACCGGGACCCTCAAACCCAATTCCCCCCTCCTCTCCAACCTCGTCGCTTCCAATATCACCTGCGCCACTTTCTCCGCATCCGCCATCTGTTCCGCAAACGCCTCATTCTCAAAAAATGCCTCGAGTTGTCGGGTGCCACATGAAGGATCGGTGTATGCGGGATGCGCGGGGAGTTTGACGAGGGAGCTGCTGTAGTTGGTTTTGACTCCGCCGGGCTCGATGATTAGGAAGCGGATGTTCCAGGATTTGGGGATTTCGTGGTACAGGGATTCGGTGAAGCCTTCGAGGGCGAATTTACTGGGGGGGGAGGGTGTTAGTTTGTTCTTTTTCATGATCTCTTACTATGTGAGATATTAGAAGTGGAAATGTGGATGAATCTTACCTGGCATGATAATAAGATTGCCCCGCAAAAGCCATCACACCACCCATCGTACTAATCTGCATAATCAACCCACCCTTTTCCCCATTAACGTCGCGGAAAATCTTAACAGCTTCATTGGTTAAATGGACGGCGCCCCAGAAATTCGTCTCCAAGATTTTGCGAGCGGTTTCTTCGGGGATGATTTCGGTGTCGCCGAGGACGCCGTAGCCGGCGTTGTTGACGATGATATCGATGTGTTTAAAGGTGGAGAGACTAGTGGATAGGGCTGCAGTGATGGATGCTTGGGAAGTGACATCGAGGGCGAGAGGGAGAACACGAGGGGATTGGGGGAGGAAGGACAAGGAGGAGGGATTGCGGGCTGTGACTATGAGGGTGTGGGTGGTTGTGTTGAAGATTTCTTGGGCGAGAGATTTTCCGATGCCGGATGAACAACCGGTGACTTTGGGGGATGTTAGTTGAGGGTTTTGAGGATGGGGGAGAGATGAGAGGGGAACTTACTAAACCACACTGTATCAGCGGGTAAGTTTGCATCGATTTGAATATTGGAAGACATGGTTCTCGTTGTTGAACGAAGGCTAATTTATCTCGTCTAATTAAATCTGCTGTGAAAGGGGTATAGCATTTAAGTACAATTTTGATGCTGTGAAGAGTGTGTATAAAGAGGAAGAGGAAGAAGCTTGAATGCTATGGAATAAAATCTTCATATCTACCAGATACAAGAGACTTTATATACTCTTTTCCCAAAAATAACATCCTACCGTCAAACAATGACGACCTTCATTATCTTTCACGACTTTCCGCGTTCACTGCACACTGCTGACAGACAAATCGGGCGCAAATGCGGCCGCTTTTCGCATTGCGTGGTGGAATGCGGACGCGACTTTTGTCATCACAGGGGAAACAACCAATCAGAAACCAGAAACCTCAATCTAGATCTCAAAGTGGATTGAAAACCGCTGAATAAGTCATGCAATGTCAGCACCACTTCGCAAGTCGTCCGCCGTTAAATTCGGCCGGATCTCCGCGTGCCTCTGTTCGTGACGATATATTTTCCTTGAAAGTGTTCTGGAAAGGAGCACACCAGGTACTTGATGGATATTCGGCAAGTGTTTTATCTTGGTATTCGATCAAATATCTCAATCCTTTCCCTTTGTAGAAGGTTTGGTGCGTTCTCACAAGATACCACCACATTTTATCATCGTACTGAGAAATGCCCGACGCAATTTCTATTCATGGAACACAGGGGGGAGGGGAGGCTCCTTAGATGTGAAAATCGATCAGACGGCCAAGTAGTCGCGCTTGAGAACGTTCGATAATCCTTGTGATAAGGATACAAGTGTGTGTTAATCGTGTCGTTGCCATTTCTAAAATTAATTGGGAGTATCACAATTACTGGGGAGGTACTACTTACATCGACTTCAGAGGAAAGCAACGATAAGAAAATCAATATCAGTCCATACCTAGTTCATGGACTGATGTTTGCACAAGAAAGGCGCAGTGCACAAGAGCTTAAGGGTTCCTGTTACTAGACTACATGGAGAAGGTCAGATGAAATTGTGTATACCTCATAAATATTTTTTCTTGAGAAGATGGATGGCAGAAGAGTGTTTGATACGAATCTTAGGATTTCAGTTTATTGTCTTGTAAGGAGTTGAGGTTAGCAATATTGATGAGAAATGGAAATATGAACCAGTATGCATTCAAGAATGAATATGGGATCAGTTATGGGAATTTGATACACAGCACATCCATGGTTCAATATTGAATAGGCAATTTGAAAGCCTCAAACCAGTTCAATTGTACCAAGCTGCTATGGCAATCATAACATATATTGAAAGTAGTAAAACACCTTGTAGACTATATTCAGTCAGTAACGTCAAGAAAGTAATTCAGATGTACCTACTAATTACTCTTCCCCTCTGCAATAAGGAAATTAAAAAGTAAAACCGCCATGAACGACGAAGCCACCTGAAATCCATCAAACAACAACCCCATATCATCGATACCCCAAATCCAAGCGATGATTACGATGAGAGGTGTGATTAGTAAGGAAGTCTGAAGGGATTTGCCGGCCGATGCCATAATGCTCAAGTCTAATTTGTCCATGCGTGCACATGTAATTGGCATGAGATCGTTATTGAGCAAAGGGAGGAGAATTAGGCCAACAAAACTGGGCGAGGCGTGATGTGCTGTCAAGCCATCGATACTGTCGATAGCGAAAGTAGTGTTGAAGGCGAGAACGATTGTTCCGATTATGAGCGTAATTAAACCGATCGGCAGAGATAAATGGGGATCTTCTTTCTCGTCTATTGAGGACACGATTGATGGAGGAGAGGTTCGAATTTGAGTAACTACGCCCTCTCCGGCAACACTGGTTTTTGGTACATTGTTGGTGGACTTGATCAAGTCAGCACTTATCAAACCGGTTGAGAGTTCTGAGATTACCATATTGACTTCTAGATTAAAGACATGTGCATGTGTTTTCAGCTGAAAAAATAGATAAATGCCATACACAAACAAAAGCACGATCGAAGTTCCTCGAGATTGTGCTGCGATTTTCTCCGTATCTGAATTGGCAAAAACATGAGATGCCGTTGGAATGATCAAGCTAGCCACAGATAATGTTAAAAAATTGGCAACGTAGCTTGCAGAATTTACATTGAAGAACTGCTCCAGTCGATAGATTCCACCCGCGAAACAACTTGCTCCCATTATCAACAGAACTCCACCAAGAATTCCCCCAACTAGTGAAGTCTTCAAAATCTCCACTTGGTGAGTCTTAAGTAGAAGGATTGAAGTGCCTAGTTGCACGATATTTCCGAAAGTCATATAAATTAACACATCAACAGTGTTTCCAACACGCAGCATCACTTCGTCCATAGCCATACCAACAATAGAAGCACTTGGAAAGATAGCGAGGAAATTTAGTATAAAATTGACGACCAGTGGTAAATTGGTATAATTTGAAGCGAATCCTGCTAGCACAAAGGGGAGAAGAAGCGACAACCATGACGAGCAGAAAATTGCCACTATTTGCTTGACCAACTGTACAGATAGTGATGTGCGTATTCTCGCATGCTCACTTCCTGTGTCGATTTCACTAATTCTTGGATTGGCTGCGGGTATGGAATGTGGGAAACGGTACCGGGTATGTTGCTCTCCGACGATAGAGCTTGTGATTTTTTCAGTATCTAAAGCACCAGCGGACTGTGGCCTGGCAACATTCTCCCCTTTGGTTGGTATGGGGAATAAAGACTCCGCGTCTGGAGAAATCTTAACGATTTCAGTGTCCGAGTGTGTATGGACTGCTTCTATGCGTGCGTCACTCTCTACCCTTCCAGATTCCACATCCCTCCCTCCGCGATCGTATATATTGGACCCAGTGTCGGCCCATCGTCTGCCTCGTAGAAATGGGTTCCAGCCAGGAATTTCATCATCGCGTTCGGCGGAAATTCTCGCACTTCGAGCTCTGAGACGAACGTTGTCTACGCATACATGTTAAAGCTGTGATACTTAACAAATGTTTCATAACTCACTCATTTTGCTAGTTGATATACTGCCAGTGTCCTGAAATTTCGTGAAGAAATCAAGATGTCCATGGATTCTTCATAAGGCGTTTGTACCTATATTCAAGACATCAAATCAGGATCAGCCTCACGCGCCGTAGTCGCATGGGTGGTCTCAGTCGCAATTGTGTGTCACCCATCATGGTATTCAGTCTCGGCATATGTGCTATTACCGGTAGAAATCATGAATGTATTTGTTGTCGCAGACAGTCACTCACTTATAAAATATGGAAGGTATTGAGAGCTTCTGAAGACTCTAAGCTCAGGTACGGGTGGGATGAAATCCCACTATATCCCCACATAACCTTACCCCTTGTAGAACCACTAGCTTTCATGCTAACACAAACTTTAAACCCCAACATCCACATGTTCAGTTTCTACACATACATTTCTTGTGTCTACCTACATGGAGTATTTGTGGGCATCAGATGAGGTATCTGGTGCTCAGAGTGAGCTCAGTCAGCAAGCTCAACTCGACCATGCAGATACTCTACGGAGAATAAGAGTATGTACTTGAGTAAGGTTAGCGTTTAGGCATAATGGCCGTTTTGTCATATTCCCAAGCACCATCTACATCTATTTCACAAGAAAACTTTATTTCTATTGAGATGTCGGGAATACTGTAGTAGTATAATTCGATGATCAGAATGAAATCATTTCCGAGAAGCCAGGTAGTGGATGGGTGGCTGTCACTGGCTTAGTACGAGAGGAACCGCTGGCTTGGAGGATTGCGTTCTGAGGGTTGGTTCTCGACTGAAATCTGAAGTCTGAAGGCTGAAGCACTTGCAGTCCCACTCTCTCATTCAATTGCTGTGCATCTCAACTTCCGAGGTAATAATCCAAGTGAATGATTCTTCCACGACAGTCTCCATCTATATGCGAGGCAGCTGAGCATTGCTATTGCGATGAAGTGCGAAGTGATGTCATTGGGAGCCCAAATACTTGTATCCACAAAGGAGATCTTGAATTGAATGAGACGACGAACATACCGAATCTCTGATGGTCAATCTTATCTCATTTTGATACATTCACCGTTGTTCATTTCCAAAGCCCTATGGCATAGCCACGGAAAAAGGTGGCACAAATTTCCAAGGACTGCGGAAATTAATGACCTGTAAAATGAGGCTTTTGATCTCGCGGCGGTGATTGACGATATCATACGGTAATTTCTTATAAACACTCTTGATAGGTCAGAATATTATCAACAACCTCACCTTCATTCACTTGATCACTAGCGCTAAGCCCCGCAATCACGCCGCTCTCTTGTTTATTAACTTCTGAAATTTCCCACCTGTCTTCGTTTTTTCTATCATCCACAACCTCAACACCAAATCTACAATACCACCTTCGTTTATCAATCAACACAATAAACCTCAATTCTCTATTCAAATACACATTCATACTAAATACTAGCCATCATGTCTGTCATTCAGAGATTCCAAATCATATTCGCGCTTCTATTCCTCGCGTTCATCCTCCCCATCAATGCTTACCTCGGCGAGAGCGGTGGTCAAGTTGTTCGTGGTCTTGAATGGTCTAGTGAGTCCACTTTCTGCAGTAAGTCCCCCATCATTATCCTTCTGAGAAACTGCGAGAATTGATTTCTCACGTAAGATATTTTAGCCGATGTGTCCTCTGGTCCAGTAGAGACCATCGTCCCCACAACCGTTCCTGCCTATGCTTCTACGACTAAACCAACTCCCTACACATCTTCTGCCTCCGAGACTAAACCTTCCGCCTACACATCCTCTTACCCCATCTCGTCCCTCGTCCCAACCACCACCTCAATCGCTGTAACCACCCAAACCACCACTTCAAGCTCCGATATTGTAACTCTCACCCCACTTTACCCCACCACTTCCGCTCCGGCTTCCTCCTCTACTTCCTGTTCTGAGAGTTCTAGTCCATACACTAGCACTACTACAATTCCATCTACAACACTCACCACCACCACCTCCGTTCCTTCTCCCTTGTCTTATTCTTCAACCAAGACTTCAACCAAGAGTTCGGTATCAGCATACACAACCCAAACCCCATCTGCTACTACCAGCAGCCCTGCCATCCAAACTGGTGAAGCCATGAAGATCAATCAGCTTTCAAGTGGTTTGATGGCGGTTGGCTTCGCAGCTGCATACTTTGTCATCTAAAGCGATGATACCATGCCATGAGTTACGATATGGGGGAATATTTCATTTGCCTTTTTGGTGGAGGATTTAATAACCATTCGGAACAAACTGGAGGAGATTTTCATCAGCATTACGATAGTGAGATAAAGGCATGAGTGACGTATCTAAGGAACGTTCGTTTCATTTACTTTCTCGGTGGAGGAGATGATATTGATGGGGCTTCGGGACAAAAAGATTCATTTGAGAACATTGTGTATAATAAATAGCCTTGCTACAGATGGGATTTTCTAAGGAGACATTACTTTGGTTTTGTATCCTTCGATCCTCATTTGTTCCAAGGTCTATATCGCGCATTGGTTCTTTGGTGATAATGAATACATTTGTTTACCTGATTTGACCCATATCGATTGCTATGCGTGAATTTGAAGTGTGAAATTACAGAACCGAACTCCACACAACAGAAACAAATCCCTGTAATTTTGCAATCTTCCCCTCCTGTCACCTTTGAATATGCTTCTTGAAACAGCTCCTCGATAGCTTCCTATTATGTATGCATCACCGGACTCGTCTCACTTAATCTATATGCCCGGCGCTCTCTCTCCAACTCCTTGTATCATGTGAATCATGTATCATGTGAATTAACTTCCTTCCCGGTGTGGTATGACCCTCACCACAGTACATCTCAGACTTGTGGTATCATACTCGACCATTGATGGATTCTTCGCCACATGGAGTTTTATTATTGGGGGTGGGTGCGATATATGTATATTTGTATTTGTATTTGTATGTGTAACCTTGAATTCTCTGAGCCAGGAAAAGAAAAGTAGAGATTACAAATGTGGACATAACATAACATAACCGTAGTATAAATCCCGAGGTAGCAAGAGCGGAGGATGAAGCATCGGAGACCTGGGGTATTAGTATCATTATATCAAGATACAAGTAGTAAAACAGATACTCGACATTAGAATTAGAGGACCCTGGGAATGGAACAATAGCTATAGTGCATTTTCATATTGATGGCGTATCAATGATGTAACTTTGCACTAATATAAATGATGTCTTATACTTTCTCAAATTTACAATTTGGACTCGCCCTTGTCCCATACGGGCAAATCCAGTTCCGTTGTGCAAAGAATGAATGTATCCTTCAAACTTCCCACCCTATATTTGTGATTGACTTCCTGATAATCTTCACTAGCCAACATATCTGCAAAGTGTTCAATACTTGGATAATGCGCCAACGCAACCTCATCCCATTCACCCCTTTCTTTCGACTCCCCCTCATGTATCACCGTACCAACAATCTTCGCAATGCCACCTCGTTTCGACCCAATAGATTTTGCAAATGCGGCGCCATATTTCAGGTATTCTTCTTTGCGGCCTTGCTTAAATGCTAGAAGGTTAAGCATAGAAACTGCGCCTTGTCCTTCTTGTTTACTGAACACTTTAATCCATTCTAATAATTGGGGAGAAAGCTCAAGAGCTTGTGCTGAGGATGCCGTGCGTGGTTTCTCCAAACTTCCTGTAAGGGGTGGTATATCTTCCGGTCGAGGATCAAGTAGGTTCTTATTTCTCGATGCGAAATCTTGGAGTAATCGTGAAGGTATGCCGGCAGTGACTTGCCATTGGTGGAGGATAAGTTTTTGTAGTGAGGGTGGGAGAATATCGGTGTTGGGCAGGATGATCAGGATATCCCAATGGATGTTACGTGCGAGAAGTGGGTCGATTGATATCGATGTTGGGAGGATGATCCAACGCACGACCCTACCGATTGTGAGTGGGGTGAGTGAAGTCTTTGAGAGGACGGAGAGGAATTGAGGAATTGTAACTGAGAGAGAAAGGAGATGGAGTGTGCAGGCTGGCATTGCTACTACGGCTGTGCGGGTAGACTAATCGTAGTTGATATATACTCGAGTATACCACGAATCTGTCTTATACAACTTGAATCTTAAGAATGATGTTGTGTAGCGGAAACAAACGGTGCAGTGCTAGGAGTTAGATGCCCCTCCCTCAGGGGTAAAGGCTATCTATCTAGTTATCAACAACAAAACAGAGCTTCCAATTGGTTGAAGCTTAAGATGGAGCCGAGGTACAACCCCTTCATCTTCAACAATCAACAAAAATCGAACTTTATTCAACATCAACTCATCTAATTCGAACTTAGACTTTCCCTTGTTATAATTATGGTATCAAGTCCAGTTCACGCTGCATACAACAATCATTATTTGTGTGTAGAGTTATATGGCATGGGTGAAATAGTTTCTAATTTTACTTGGAGCTAATCGCGGGTATCACTATGCCAACGAACCAGAAAATTCATAAATCAATAAAGATCATATTTGGGGTCTGGATCTCGTGTATATCATCAAAACGGGGGGGGCCTGCTATTTAGTTTAGTCGCACTAACTAAACTATTTCATGCAGATGTTTTGGATAATCTGCTGTTCAACCCGGACATCACATTCAAACAGCTATACCTACTCCATATATTTCGAATTGAGCTTTGATTGGAAAGAAGAGTTCGAGGAGAATCGGTGTTGAGCTGTGCTCTCCACTCTCCACTCTCATTTTGAGATTTTCTTATTCTCAACGGACGACAAGATAATGTGATCAACATCGACCATCAATCAAGCCCAGCCTCTGCCAGCATATAAATTAATTTTACCCCTCATTTTCATAATCAAGATGAGGACAAAAATATTCTCCGTCCTTTGGAGATTGTTAGTTTTCATAGCTATCGCCGATGCGCAGATATTACCGTATAATCCTACCACGATTCTTCTTCCATCGACCTCAAGCCAAATTGATGATATTGCATTTATTTTTCTCGTTGCCTCCGAATCAGATACTCGACCCGAATTTCTGTTCCTTAATATATCTTCTACTCTATCCGCTTCGAATCTCACATTAGAGCCCTTTGCACCCAATCTATCGTTCCTTGATAACAGCACCGCATTTATACCCACTATTGGGACGTACGGTGACATCTCATTGCTCACTGGTTCTTGTTCAACATCTGCTAGCACCGAGATATGGACTTATACACCCGGAATCAAGACTGCTGGAAATGGGACTTGGGCGCAACAGACAACAACTGTTGCGAGTGATGTCTCCTCTGCAGGTATCGCAGGTGCGGAATATCTCTCTGGTGGATTCCAGTTCTCCACGTTGGTCAATGCAAATGCTACATATACAGATATCTATATATATGGTGGCATGTGTCCCAGTTCTTCTGCAAATACATCGACATGGCAATCAGACGCTGAATATTCGAATCACATGATTAAATTATCACCTGGATCGGCAGATTCATACAACATGGATTTGGCTGCTAATAGAGGAGCCCCCGTCGCTGAAGCGGGATTTACTGCTACTGCCCTGACACCAGCTTACTCGAATACGTCTGGGATCATGACACAGGCACAAAACTTAATACTTCTTGGTGGGCATACCAAAGGCGCATTTATAAACATGAGCCAGGTCGCCATCTGGAGTTTGCCAGAGGAGAGTTGGGGCTTTGTTACAGTCAATCCACCATCTTCAACAGAAGATTCCAATACAGAATTGACAGTCAAAAGTTCGGTTACCGGCGTCGATAGTCGATCGGGCCACACGGCAGTATTAACAGAAGACGGATCTAAAGTCATCATTCTCGGCGGATGGGTTGGAAACATTAATCAAGCCGCCGGACCGCAACTGGCCATATTGGAGCTTGGTACCGGATATGGAGGAGCAGGGAATTGGAAATGGTCAGTACCGACTGATCAGCCATCTGGAGATGGTTTCTATGGGCATGGTGCAGCAATGCTTCCTGGAAATGTTATGATGGTACTGGGCGGGTTTAACATTACAGCTTCCAGTAATACAAAAAGAGCTCTCGACACCCCTGTGCAGCCCATGTTTTATAATGCTACCAGCTCAACTTGGACATCGAATTACACGAATCCAGCATATGTCGCAGCTGCTTCTCGTAGCAGTGCTTCTTCGTCTTCAATCTCCTCAAAGGTTGGTCTTGGCGTAGGACTTGGAATAGGAATTGCTGCACTTATTGCTGTCATTGTAGGAGTAGGCTGGTGTTTGATACGCTGGAGGAGGAGACGCAGAGAAAGGAGGCATGAAGCTAGGGATAGAGGCCTTCGATCTCTCAGTTATAACGCGGCCACTGCATATTCAGCTCCGCAAGAGATGTCTCAGGCTCCCGGTTACTCTAATCGTCAAGAACAGTATTATGATTCAGGAAGTGCAGTGACGGGATACGAAAGCCTCCATACTGGTGAATACGGTATTGGAGAGACTAGTTCTCCTACTCTCCAAACTCGACAAATGCCGAGGAAACCAATGCGAAATGTTCGAGGTCTTTACCAGCCTGCGTCGACCTTCGACCCGAGCGCAGCGGCGGGGCATGTCAGAGCAACTAGTCTCGGTACAGCTGGGCGGATACATCCCATATACGAAGCAGATGAAGATGCTGATGTAGTCTCCCCTATTGATGTAGGAGTTGCTCTTCCATTTGGCGAGAAGCGACGATCTGATCCTTTCAAAGATCCAGTCCCTCAGAACCACAATTTCTCGACGTCTGCGCAACGAAACAACCGCAGTGCCACTACACCTCTTTCTGATTCCCCTGCTCAAGAAAGAGAACGTGAGATCGAAGCATGGGTTGCAGATTGGGCGGCTGCGGATGCTCTCCTTCACGCGCAGGCCAAATCTCACTCGACTGTTGGTAGAACTTCTCCTTCCCGCCGCGCAAATTTGATCACGGCGACTGGTCCAGCCTCTATTTCTGGAGAAATTTCGGAAGATAGTGGTCGTACAGCTAGCAATCTTAGTGAACGAAGCATGGCCCCGTCAGTTGCTACACTGAGCCGTTCGGGATCTGGTTCTCAAGGCACCAGATCAAACTCACTTCGAGGCTATATAACACATGCCATGAATACGATCACTTCAGGGAATGCAGCTCTGAGTCCAATGCCTGACAGCCCTGTGGCAACGAATGCTCAAATTTACCCTCCTGGAAGTTCTGGTAGCGAAAATACCACTTCGACTTTCAATACCGCACATACACATTCAAGTTTCCCAACCCTACAGGCCGAAGGAGTAACCTTACTCCCACGTCCAGAGCAATTTACAGATCGAGGCCCCCCCTCACCTACCGTGTCCCCATCTATGTCGCCTCCAAGAACACCCACTAAAACGACGACGGACAATTACATCGGGAGCCCATCGAAGAACAAACCTAATGGTATCGGTAGACGTGGATGGCTGGGAAGTTTACGTCGGGTTTTCAGTCCTGAAGGTGAAACTGCTGTTGAATCTAATCTCACAGATCGAGAGCCAAGCCCTCTTCTAATCGGTCTTGACAAACCTCCAAGAAGAACAGTGAGTGCTGGCGCGGCCTTGTGGAGGAGGAAACAGGGTAGAGGGGATTGGGAGGATAGCGAAAAGCTCGGTGTCAAGCGTGGAAGATCCAATTCCCTCATGAACAATGACCGGCCCACTATCCAAGATGTAAGGGCTGGTGAAGGCAGAGGACTAGTGAATGCAATTGACGAAGATGACGATGAATGGGACATCGAAAGAGCAATCGAGGATCGAGTAGTCCAAGTCATGTTTACTGTACCAAAAGAGAGATTACGCGTCGTCAATCATGATGTACGTGAGGATATGAGCATCAGCGAAGGAGGAAGTATAGGAGGAAGAAGCAGAGTAGCAAGTGCAAGCGGAACTCTCAGTCGACACGCAAGCGATCTTTTAAACAGAGATGATCATAGGAATATAGCCAGAAAGGAAAGTTTTGAAAGTGGAGCAAGTAAGGGTCGGGTTAAAGGTAAGGGAAAGGTCTCGGATTTGGTCGAAATGATGGAGGGTCGTGGTAGTCCTGAGCGTCGATGAGTTGGTTGCATGATTGCTACTTACTGTACTGGTATTACTCGTAGATGTGTTTGCTACGATTGGTGCTTGATGCTTGATGCTTGATGCTTGATGGGGTTTTTGGAGGAAGATTTTGTGACTTTTTTTTTGGATATTTAGCGGCATTTGGTATGAGATAATGGAATGGATGGATGGATGGATCGTGTTGATTCTTAGGGGTTAGGTATTAGATATATATTTCTCTTGGAATTAGGAGGGATATATGTTTGGCAATCTGGAATGGGATAATATAATATAAAATTGACGACTATATTATATTCACACCAGAAAAGACTTGAAGAAGTTAGAGTTGCAGAATCCATTCAAATTTTAATACATCTACAGTATGTATATATACTCATTATTTAATCAATAACTTGAGATTATACCCTAGTATACCTAGTTTCTATATTTTTCTTTATTTGGTTGCTAGTAGAAGGAAAGTATGGAATCTGTGGTTTATTTTCCTATTACTGAGTAGAGTATAATTTGGGTTTGCTTGGTTTTGGTTTGCTTGGATTGGGTCGGATTGGGTTGGGATGGGCTGATAGGTAGTGTGCTTTTGTGGTTTATGGGGAGGGATGGGGAGAAATGGATGGGAAGGGATGGGTTATTAGTGATGTGATGTGTTGGGTTGGATTGGATTGTAAAGTAGAAAATACCTATTCGAGGTGCAAGTACTGTATGTAGTATTATAGTCCATTCCGTATGGGTAGGCTAGAACTAGAACTAGGATTATAGAAAAGACTCGGTATAGCCGTATCCTCTGCTACAAGTATATCGGTATTAATTATAACTATACAGCATCGGTTTCATTTTATGAACGAACCAATCTCGATCTATCGAATTGAGTTCCTTCTCAAGAGTATAGATAGTTGTTCTTGCTCTAGATGAAATGGACATAATTAGGCTATTACAGCCAATCATATCACAGGAACGGAAAGCTATGGGAATAGAGGGTTAGGCTTGGTTCAACTTAGAATTACTTAACTAACTACTCGAGTAGTAAAAGAGAAAGAGAAGGAATGGTAGGCCAGGCCTAGAATGGGCCAATAACCTCGATCTTGAATCCTTACCTAAACTGATATTCAAGCATTGAGCCCCTACCTGGCCCATCTTATTCCTGCAAGTAATCTTCAACCGATTACAGTATATCAAATGCTCGTTTCTGTTTTTTCTTTTTTTCTTTTTTTAAAAAGGGGGAGGGGGAGGGGGTCGAATCTGTGGACGGGATTGGCATTGTATTGTATAATATAATGTAGTTGTAAGAAATATGTTTAGTTTAAGGAGTTCTACACAGGGCTTTAGATTTGCTGGGGTAGGTTGTGTTCTTCAATTTAGCCAATAAGGTTACGGTGCCTGCATATGAACGGCGATTCCTTGATAGGCACGTGCTAATTAAGGTCTTCAAGCTCCCTATAACCATCCCTTCTCCAGATTCACAGAGCTTCTTTCATCTTTCATCTTTTAAATCAAACTAATCAAACCAAACTAGTTCACCGCTCAGCGTGTAAGTTACACGCGGACTCCATCGCAGTCTTCTCGGTCGGTTCTTCAAATGGAGAGTTCGGGGATGCAGCTTCTTTTGTCTGTCGTTTCTTTTTGTCGATTTGTTTATTTATTTATCGACATGGCATGGTATGGTATGGTATGGTATAGTGAATTCCCTCCGCAAGTGCGGGGAGAATGTATGAAGAACCGAATTTGCAGAGGTTTATGGGGTTAGGTGGATTCGTGGGTGCTTATTTATGTTGATTTGTTATTATGCTTTGTGCTTGGTTTTGGGTGAAGGAGTTGTGTAGGTCTGATTAGATGTTTGTTTTTGAGATAGGTTTCTAGATGGGCTGCTGTGGTCTGGGTTTGGTTGGGTTGGGTTGAGTTGAGTTGAGTTGTGGTGCTGATGTTGATGTTGATGGTTGTGGTGGATGTCTAGGGGAATATATGTGAGTAGACGGGCTTGGTTTGTGGGATCTTGGAGGTCTTGATGAGTGTAGTTTCTTCCGTCTTGGCGGATGGATTGATTTTCTATCTGTGATGGAGATATTGGGAATTGGACGAGGTAGGGGAGGTTGTTTTCTTTTGCTTTTGCGTGTTTTGAGCTGGTGCTGCATTTGTGGTTCACAGCTAATGCTATCTGTATTCTGTTTTCATGCAACTTTTATATCGGTTGATGAGACTGCGATGTTCTTCATCTATTCATCAGGTACTTTTTTATAGTGGATCTGGGATTCCAGTGTTGAGTATTCATCCGTAATTAGTTTGTTCAATAACTTACATACATACATATGTTATATTTGTTGTATTCGATCATGGTTTGCAAATACTGTAGATATTACTGGCTTGGCACAATATAAATATTCAGTTTCAACTTCATCATATGCTCAACATAAGCTTCGGATGTTAGAATACCCATTCAGTAGGTCGTCGCCGAAGATGCTTATGTTCTTTAGTTGTATATATTCGTAACTTTCACGGGAGTCTACCACCCCCACAACAATCTGCACACCCCCTCCCCCCCTCTCATCCCCATAACCTTCAGCACCCAACCCAACCCACGCCCCCACACTCTTCAAACGCACCATAAAACCCGCAGGTGCCGTTGCCGCACTCGAGAATTGGGGTTTGGGGGCTGCACCGGCATTGTCTGCGGTGAATTATATTCGAGTACCAGTAGCGAGCCTATATGGACGGAGACGATTATGTTGGTTCCGGGCCAGGTGGTGTTGTATAAGTATGTGAATGTGGCGAGTGCGGGGAAGGCGACGTGGGAAAGTGGTCGGAATCGCGTTTTTATGGTGCCTGGAGGGTGCTTGGAGATAGGGGGAGTAGGGGGAGGGGGAGAATGGGGGGGGTTTGTGTAATTGGAGTATTACTGTACTGTTATGTTAGGTGGTTGGATTTGCGGATGCTGCATTACAATCGAGTGGCAATCTTTTGAATTATGCCAGTACTCCTTCGATTTTGTCCGGTATGATATAGCAAAATTAGATGGTAGTAATTTCAAACGTGATGGACAGCCGTCAACATTAAATCCATCCAATGATTGAGGACAAAATTCAAAAATGTGATTGATCTCTACCATTGACTTCGAGAAAGCACCTAACTTCCAAGCGACAATCTATATGGATTCGTCAATAATGTTTCAACTTCACATACTAAAGCTTGCGACAACACACTTCATGTTGAAGATGCCTAAAAGCGAGTTATGTGCGGACGACATATTTCATGACATTAGCTATGTACTGTACCTACCTAGCACCTCCAACTCTGCGCATCTACCTACCAGAACTCTCATACAAATCATACCATCAAACATAACTTCCTAAGTTCTAGGACTTCTCAAAAAACCCACCACACCTCCACACCAGCCCACCAAATCTCCCAATCGAGCTCCTTCGCTCTCCTGTTGTGCTCTCCATTCCATCACTGCATTTCTCAATTCTTCACTGCTGGCCACTTCTTCATTGTGTAATTTCAAAAATACAGCCATCCATGCTTGTACTAATTCATAGTCTCTCTTTTGTGAAAGACGAGATGTAAGTGCGTGGACGAAGTAGATCAATTCATTAGATGTGGGTGAGAGAGAGCGGATTTCAAGGTCGGCAGCTGATGGAGAGAGGGTTTTGAGATGATCTATGAATACAGTATCTGCGCTTTGTTAGTATATTGGTAGTCAAATGAAGGAAGTAGAAAAGTATGCAACTTACATTCACCCGATTCGCCGCCAGATCGGAGAGTCACTGTAAATGAGCGTTCAGATGCAATACGGTCGAGTTTCATGATTCGCGATCTTTCCGCGGCGCTGTCTGTCAACTGTTCTTCTTTTGCTGATATAGCTGCCGCAGAGTCAATGGATGGAAGGAAGAAAGGTGCCTTTTCTGGCAATTTTGGTGCTTCTGTAGGCTTATTGCGGGCTTTGATGAGATCGAGGTGAATGAGAGTTTGCCATCGACTCTTTGGTACCACACTTAGAGTCATCATATCCTTGCTTAGTTGATCTAGTGACACAGCAGGTGCAGCATCCTCAGCACTCTTGTCATCATCTTGGAATGCACCATCGAGGACGTTATGGCCTCCTTCACCAGACACAGTTGGTGCTGTGATCGAAGCGATTTCCGCCTCGGAGATATGTCGGGTGGGGACATGGGTGAAAAGAGTTTTGTTGTTCCAAAGATTAACACCTACCTGTCCTGCACATGTTGTGGCTAGGAACTCGCCTGTTCCAGAAAACGCGAGTGCAGTACATTGGGTTTCCATTCGCATCGCATCGATTAGATGACCAGTTGGAAGATCCCATACTCGGACCACGCAGTCTGTCGACGCTGCAATCACCCATCGTCCATCATTAGAAAAGCACATATCGTTAATTCCCCCCTGGCATCCCCATAATTCTCTGATGGTCTTTTTGGTCTCAATATCAACAATCCTAATAGATAAGTCATCGCACGAAACTGCAATAAGATCATTTGGTGCATGATATCTCATCGCGGTAATGGATGCCATTGGGAACCAGTCAATCTCATCAACAAGATTACCAGTTCCAAATTCCCAGAATTTGATCTTGCCATCAAGAGAGCAACTGATGATATTGCGATTAAGAGAATCAACCACCACTCCCGTAACAGCCTTTCTGTGTTTACCAAGTCCAGACTGAAAGGTCTTTTCCATCTTGGAAGAAATTGGGTTTCCACTCTCGGCTGCTTGTAGTTGCTGAATCTTTAGCTTTCTTGCCTGTGCCGGTGTAAGTTTCGAGGGGTACTGTTGTCGGTGGAGCCCAGACTGAAGATTGAACATATTAAGCCCTCCAGTCTCCGACCCAACGACGGCAAATGTGCCACATGGACTGATAGCAACGCTTCGGACATTTCCACCGTCACCAGTTTCAAATGCCCATCGTCCAGCCTTCTTTCTTCCCCAAAACCACGTTCGTGCAAATCTGTCATCTTTGTGACCAGTAACGACGCTTTCCCACCCTGTAACTCCACTTGCCGTCGCATCTGTACCCTTCTTTTGCATATTCGCCTTCTGCCAAATTGCTCCGGTTCCAGGGTGTGCGCCCATTCCACCGTCGCGGTTTAATGATGATGCTAGACATACAATCTCTGGGGCTTTGAGATCCTCAAGGGTAGTGCTAGGCTCATTTGCTAACGTGGACTGAGCTAGTATACCCATTTTTTTCGCCTTCTTTCGTATATTTCCCTGACTTAATTCGGTGCTTTGTCCGTCCTTTCGGAGACTCCATCCCCATAAACTTCGATCCTTACCAGCACTTAACAACCACTTTCCACCTGCATCTGCTCCGTCTGCATCGGTAGGTAAAAAATTGAAGGTGTGTGACTGGTGCAGCGTGCCCACTGCGCGAGTGTAAGATGCGTGGAATCGGAGAGTAGGGCGTTTCGTCAAAGATCCAAGACTTCAAAGAATTATCCAGCCCACTCGTGACTATGACAGGCTGTCCAGAAAGAAACTCAGCCTTGCTCAATCCTCCGCTAACCGTCTCGCCGGAATCAGATGGGGGATTGTGAGCACCTCGAAGTACCCCCATGACTCTACCGCCGCCGTTAAGATCCCAGAATGTCACATCCCCATTGTCTGGCCCTGCCGTTGCCATTACCCCGGGCTTTTTGCCATCCTCCCCGGCTCCGAGGTCGTCTGTCCGGAAAGAGATGGATGTTATAGTGGATTCGGATGCACCGCCGTTGAGGTGAATGATCGTCTTATCCATTCGCACGTTGTGGATTATTAGAGGTCCTTCGGAATACGCAATAGCAAGGAGGGACAAGGCCGGCGCAGGTTGCAGAGCAGTCACAGCTCCACAATTTGGACCTGGTGGTAAAAGGGTGTAGATCAGTTTTCCAGAGCTAACATTCCATATCTCAACTCCACCATCTTTTCTTCCCGCGAATATCTTGTTCAAGTATGTTGGCATATTGCATATTCCGCCAGTAAGTTCGTTTCCACCCTTCTGCGCGGCAGTAGTATACAAGGTCGTGTAATGTTCGGATGTGGAGGTCTTCCAGACTTCTATCCTGGTCGTACAGCATCCTACTATCCAAGTGCCAAAGACTAACAGTTGTTGTATCGGTTCCTTGATGTCTGCTGGGAGCGCTATCTCCTCAATCCTTTTTCCTCTCTTGAATACACAAAGACCCTGGTGGCCATCTCCTTCCTGACCTCCCCAAGCTGCGAAGACTTTGTCTTTCCATGCTATTGTAGCCGTGATATCTGCTGGCGTCTGTGGTCTAGTGAGGAAGACAAGGTTGAGTCCCCTTTTGAGGTCGTATGTCTGTAAACATCTTCCTACTGAGGTTGTGATTTGGAATGTGGTTTTGCCGAGTGGTATCGAAGTGAAGGGAACAGAGGTCGAAGATACTAGACCAATTGTCTTATAGAGGTCAGTAATACAATCTAGGATCGTAAAAATTGGAAGGACAAACCCGAAATGGGGTAAAGATTCGTGATTCTCTTAAAGTTTTCTGCGGCGCATCAAGAACATTCAATTTTTGCCTTTTGACAATTGGACCATCTTGCATAGTAGTAGCAGAAGCAGATGAAGGCATCTTAACCTTTAATTCTTAAGAAACTCTTCTTGAATATAAATGCGCTCGCCGTTTGCGCTGTCGTGTTGATAATTAAATATATATTCAAAAATAAATATTAATATTCAATATTTCTTCGAGTAACTTTTTTTTCTTTTCCCGTAATCAGAATCAGACATTAATCCCTGTAGTATGGAGCAATGGCTTTTTCCGCGCCCGCATAGGCAATGAATAAGGCGTGGGGAAGGGCCCCGGCTCCTTGTCCTGTTCAGTCCTTTTCATACTCCTAAATTCCCCAATCGTGAAAGACTGCTGCTACTACTACCCTTCCTCTGTTGTCTGTAGGCATATTGTATATTCCTTTCCCTCTCGAATATCCTCAATTATAGCTCATCATCTTTTCCTCATGGATCGTCATCTGCTACGATAAGGCCGTGAAACCTAGGAAATAAAAGATATCTATCTAGATTTCTTCACTTACCTACCCTTACTTGCTCGAGTACTTTTACTGTACTTATTTGCCAGCAATCAATACAGTATCGGACGAGATCCACATTGGTGTAGGCCATTTCTTGTTCCCTTTTGCTTCATGCCAAAGTTCTCTTCTCTTCCCACATTCATTTGAATTTGATACTCCGTTCAGGCCTTACATTTTGTACTAATCCCAGACATTGATAAAAACCACCGTGACTTATAATAATAAGTTTTCACAATCATGGCACAAGAAGGTGAGAGTTTCGTTGAGGAAACTAATGATCCTAGTACCGATAACCAGTCGGTGGGATTTTCTCCATCCAACAAATCCATTTCCATTTCCAAATCTTCAGGCCAAGACAAACAATCAACAAAGGACTCGAGCCCAAAAGTAAAAGCAAGAACAAACTCGCATAGCTTATCTTCTGCCACTGGAACTGGCATACTTGCGTCATTGAACAGAAAAGGAAAGCATGCAGAGCCATTGATACACACAGAAGTCAGTTCCGAACGAGCAAGTATTTCCATGCCACCACCTCCCACAAGACCTTTGTCAAAGTCCCGAACATCTTCAACATATAGCCAGCGATCGTCAGCCGCGTTGGAAGTTTTGAAAGAAGGTATAAATTTAGGAGGGACAAGCTATCAAGATTTTGCTGTTGAGGAAACCGAAAGTGTCAAGACAAATCCAACAATGGCAGACGATAAAAGTCACAAGTCAAATCCAGCAATTGCAGACGACAACAAGCATGTAGTGCCTCTACCACTCCCTGAACCTACTCTTCGCCCTCGAGCATCGGTTACAGAGATGGATGGGAAACGAATTTCAGTCTCATCAATGTACTCTTTAACATCGGCTAGGGCAGGCGGCGCTATAAGCTCTGCGGCATCTGCGACTGGTTCTGAGAATGGAGGAAGCACAAGAGCAACTACAGCGTCAGTCTCGTCGAGTATGGGGCCAGGAATATCTCAGGTAGAAACCTCAAATATCTCTGTTCCAACATCTTCCGGTGGACCAAGTGCACCGAATGGGCATCAGCTCACCGCGAGGGAACCACCAGCTCAAGCCGCAGAGCTAGCAAAACGCAATTCCGTTGCAAGAGGTGAGGCTCAACCACGACCTCAGCCTCCGCAAAGATCAAGGAGTCGAGCAAAGAGACGTTTCAGTGGTAGCACCGGCGCCAGCAGCCACAGCCCTAGCAGTGAGAGAGGTCTGCAGTTGAAGAAAGAAGATGAGAAAAAGCCAGCACCTTGGGGCGTGATAGGAGTATGTGCTCTAGATATAAAAGCACGAGCCAAGCCGAGTCGAAACATCTTAAATCGCCTGATTTCGAAAGGGGAATTTGAGGTTATTGTCTTTGGGGATAAAGTCATCTTGGATGAGGAGGTAGAAAATTGGCCGATCTGTGATTTCCTAATATCGTTTTACTCGGACGGATTTCCACTCGATAAAGCCATTGCATATGTGCAGGCACGAAAGCCATTCTGTGTTAACGATGTACCTATGCAGAAGATATTGTGGGATCGCAGGATCTGTTTACGAGTTCTCGACAAGATAAATGTACCTACACCGAGGCGCGTAGAAGTAAACCGGGATGGGGGTCCAGCCGTCTTTACACCGGAAATGGCAAAGCATCTGAAGGACACTACCGGTCTCACTTTAGAAGGACCCGAGGATGGAACTGGTGGCCAAATGGTGCCCCCCAAGATCGTCGAGCTTATCGACAATGGAGACACCTTGAGTGTCGATGGTGTCCTATTGGCCAAGCCATTTGTGGAAAAGCCAGTCAGTGGTGAAGATCACAATGTCTGCATATACTACCCACAAAGTCAAGGTGGAGGAGGTCGAAAGCTATTTCGAAAGATTGGCAACAAGAGTTCCGAACATGTAGAGGATCTCACTATTCCTCGAGCTATATCCGAACCTGGAAGTAGCTATCTTTATGAGAAGTTCATGCGTGTCGACAATGCAGAAGATGTGAAAGCATATACTGTTGGACCGACCTTTTGCCATGCCGAAACTCGCAAATCCCCCGTTGTTGATGGTTTGGTTAGACGCAACACTCATGGGAAAGAAATTCGTTACATCACAGCTCTCACAAAAGAAGAGTCCGCTATGGCTACTCGAATTGCTAATAGCTTTGGTCAGAGGGTGTGTGGTTTCGATCTTTTACGTGCTCAAGGAAAAAGCTACGTTATTGATGTCAATGGATGGAGTTTTGTAAAAGACAATGACGAGTATTATGAGCAGTGTGCTGGTATATTGAAAGACATGTTCGTTCGCGAGAAGCAGAGAAACACTGGGCAGTCACAGCCCGTTAGTGGTGTAACATCCCCTACCGACGGAGCCATGAGTCCTACTACTGTTCGGAAAGATTCAGGACTGAAGGACAATCATCGGTCAGCCCTACAGAATATCCTTTCCAAATCACCAAGTATGTCAAACATGCTTCATGGGCATCACCCTAATCATGGATCACATAGAGTTTCCGGTTCAAGTTCTCCCCAGTTTAGTACCTCGGCCGCCCCGACACCAAAAACTTCACCCCCTCTGGTCGTGGAACAAGAAGCCTCTGCAATACCATCAGCAGATTTGTTACCCCCGCCTGCAGTGTCTGTTCCTAGTGAAGTACCTTCCGTCGCGTCTACAGTCCCACCCACGCCCACGCCTACCCCTGGACAAGATCAACAAACACTACCACCGCCAGCACCCAAGCATACGTGGAAGTTGAAAGGTATGGTATCTGTAATTCGCCATGCTGATCGTACACCTAAGCAAAAATACAAATATACATTTCACACGAAACCTTTCATCGATCTTTTGAAAGGTCATCAAGAGGAAGTGCTTTTGATAGGTGAAGCTGCGTTGGACAGTGTTATGCTTGCTGTTGATACTGCAGCGCATGAGGGCGTTGAAGACCAAGAGAAACTCAAATCACTGAGGAATGTTTTAGTGAAGAAAGGAGGATGGGCAGGCACAAAGGTACAAATCAAGCCCATGTTCCGAAAAAGAAAATTGGAAGAATCTCTAAATTCTGAGAAACCACTTCCTGCTCGGGATGACCTTGCTGCTGTCAACCCAAGTCCTGAGCACCTGGAATCGACAAAATCACCAGGAAAATCAAAGAATGTCGCAGACCTTCAGAGAGAACCAGCCACTCGAACTGACTCGTTATCTGACGTTACTTTGTCTCGTATAACCGCAGCAGAGGAAAGACTTGTGCTAGATAAGCTTCAACTCATTGTCAAATGGGGTGGCGAGCCTACTCACTCGGCGAGATATCAAGCGCATGAGCTAGGTGAAAGCATGCGAAACGATCTTCAATTGATGAACAAGGATATTCTTGATGAAGTCCATGTATTCAGCAGCTCAGAGCGACGTGTCACAACCAGTGCTCAAATCTGGGCATCTGCTTTTACGGACCAAAAGGATTTGGCATCCGATTTCATCACCGTTCGCAAAGATTTACTTGATGATTCCAATGCAGCCAAAGATGAAATGGACAAAGTCAAGAAGAAGCTCAAGACGTTATTGCGGCAAGGAATGGAAGCACCTCCTGAGTTTGCCTGGCCAGCGGACATGCCAGAACCATCGATCGTACAGAAGTATGTTGTTCAACTGATGAAATTTCATCGGAGAGTTATGCGTAACAATTACAGCAAGCTTTATGGAGGCACCGCTACGTCACTGAATGCAATCGCAAACCCTGGAGACAAGGAGACTAAAGGAGCAAGTTCAGCTATGGGATCGGCAATGTCACAAGTAAACGCTACGAGCAGCATTCAGGCTCGTTGGTGCTGTGGTGAAGATTCTGAGCTCTTCAAGGAACGATGGGAGAAGCTTTTTAATGAGTTTTCCGATGCCGAGAAAGTCGATCCAAGCAAAATATCCGAGCTGTACGATACCATGAAGTTTGATGCCCTCCACAATCGTCAATTCCTTGAATGGGTCTTCACTCCAAGCAAAAGCATTCTCGAGGAAGAGGAAATAGAGCTTGCTTGGGAGAAGGACAGATCCAAGAATTCGGAAAATAACAAAGATGAGACTGTACCAGCGGAGAAGGCTGAAACCAATAGGACACTCCATCGACGCATGTTCAGGAGAAAGTCGGTATTGAATGGAAGGCACAGTGAGGAAGAATCGGTAAGTTGATGGGTAACATGAGGATCAAATTTAGCTAACAACTTCAGTACTTCCGACTTTTCACTGGTAGCAGCCAGACCAAGGCCAAAACTGATGTTCGATTGGAGAAATTACGAGAATTGTATAAGCTATCTAAGGTCTTATTCGATTTCATCTGCCCACAAGAATACGGTATTGCTGACAGCGAGAAACTTGAGATTGGTCTTTTGACATCACTTCCATTGCTGAAGGTAAGATTGCATAGAATTGCCAAAAGTTATTCGTCTCACAATAGTACAGGAAATCGTCCAAGATCTCGAAGAAATGCAAGCCTCAGATGACGCCAAAGCATTTGTATACTTCACCAAAGAATCCCATATCTACACACTTCTTAACTGCATCCTTGAAGGAGGCATCGAGACCAGGATAAAACGAAGTGCTATCCCCGAACTCGACTATCTTTCCCAGATATGTTTCGAGCTCTATGAATCCGAAAACAAGACTCCCCTCGATGCGCAAGATGTGGCTAAATATGCATATAGCATTCGCATTACAATTAGTCCGGGTGCTCATACTTTTGATCCATTGGATGTACAGCTCGACAGTAAACATTGTATTAGTTGTGCGCCCAGGAGAAGTTTGACGGCTCATGCGGATTGGAAATATGTTATTGATACGTTGAGGGCGAAGTTTCATCAGTATGTTCTATCCTAGTCCGATATTTTCTAGTTGACTTGGAGAATTATGAGATGAGCAAAATGCTAATTGATATCAATGAATAGAGTCAAACTCCCCAAGAGTTTCCTTGCGGTCAATCTTTCAGAATCACACACTTTTCACAAGAAAGAGGAGTTGGAACATGCGGAAGGTCATTTTACGATGACGGAGGTGTCGAATGGTGAAAATGAGAATATGAAAGAACATGGGGAGGAGACAATTGATGCAGAAGATGTTGCGGGCGTGGTCAATCAAGACATTGTCGATCCTGCTCCGGCTTCGGCTCTGACTCTGGCTCTCTCTGGGGATGATTTGGATGCCACAAAAGCCATGGCGAACCCGTCTGAACGGTCAATGGAAGATGGGAGCGAATAGAATGGGTGGAGAGACATGGCTTGCGTGCGTTAACATTAGTGTGAGTTACTTGTGGATGGTGGAGGAGCGTTATGATTAATCGTATGATACGATGTGTATTATATGACAGCGTGGTGATGGCATAGAGTAGCGAGTAGCGAGTTAAAGATTAAAGAATAGAGATTAGAGATTAGAGAATAAATTTGAATCTATATGGCTTGACTTGATATGTTTTGAACTATTTGAGGCTGGAGCGCTTGGGCTTGATGGGATCGCGGGGTCGGTGTCACCTCCGATAAGATAAAGGGGGGAAGGGGGGGTTGGGGAAATGTGATGATGCATCCATCGGTTGTGGCATTGTGGCATCGTGGTATCGTGGCGTATAGTATGTATTGGTGTGAAATTTGTGAGATTGCAGATATTGTAGGGAATGGATGATTAGATGATTAAATTAGATGAATTACTGTACCTGTACTTTACTGTGCTGTAAGGGAGAATTAAATCAGGGGAATGAGGTTTGTAGTTTGTAGTTTGTAGTTTGAGGGGGTTATGTTATTTTAGATGTACAATATAAACGTACGAGCTTTGACTTCGGCCCCTCGGTGCCGGAAAAACAATTCGCCTCGCTGCGCTCTTCGAATCGTTTTTCTAGGGCACCTCAGTTCCTACGTCGCAGCTCGTCCTCTGGAGGTATATTAAATTGATATTCTTATAGATTGGATAGTATTTTCAAATTATATGTCTTTAGATTTTATTTTATTGATTGTTTTGAGAAGTGTACTAATATTGAAGATTGAATATGATATTGCACGTGAATTTTCAAAAAAATGTTCGTTGTCGTGCACTGACCATACGTATTTTAAGAGTGTTTTATAATATGAAAGGTTAGATAGTGGCAGTGTAAACGTGGGAGTGTAAATGTGTGGATGATGTGGATGATGTACAGTATGATATGTTCGTAGTTACATACTTGCTTTTTCGACAAGAAGCATGGATAGGATTAGATTAGAGATTAGATGTGGAATCTCCCGATTGGGAGGTTCGTCGGCTGTTTGAGTTGCTTGAGTAGGTACTAGGTACTAGGTAGGGGAAATGTAGGAGGGATGGAGGGATGGAGAAAGTTCACTTTATTTTGCTTTTTGTATTTTGCATTATCGAGAGCGGTACTGTATACTGTAGTATTGAAAAAAGGAATGTTTTTGGGGGGGGTTTGGGATTGAAAGAGTCCTCAATCAAATGGACCAGACGGGGAAGATCTATTTGCTTGAAATTGTCTAGCTCTTAATTGGCGGACCCAGATTGGGAGTGAGATTGGGAGTTGTGAAAAGTAGATTTAGAGTTAGCATGGGAATAAGAAGAGACGAGACTTATTAAACGGCGACTACCAACATCTAGAATATTGTGTCAGATTGTCGAGTTTGGGAAACTGATAGATTTCAGATGGGTTAGTGGGATCTATTGAATTGCTATGTGAAATGGAATGAATGGATTATATTATAATTGTGATTCGATTTGTTCTAGAATTTCTATTGCGGTTGGTAGTTAGTTGTTGGTTGTCAATATCACTATTTACTTGTACTTGTACTTGACAGTAATCATCAACACAGCCAGCTTACCTAAACACCACCTTGTGAAAAATATAAAAGTCCTTTCACACTCCATACATCCATCCATCCATCCAACCGCCCAAGTGGCGTGATAAGGTAATCAGCCAGGCACGCGAACGGGAAGGGGGAAATGACCAAGGTTACAAGCCGGACGGGATCGGTTTATCGGGGAATGTTTGCGATGCTCGCCAGCGACGAGATGGATGCACCTGCGTTTCATGCTGACGCCTTGGCTGCCAATACTGTACATACAATTCATTACAATGTATGTACATCGCACATGTATGCCGGAGGGAAGTTTAGTTCGGCCGCTCTGATGGCGACGGGGGTGCTGAGGGGTGCGGGCCGGATATTGGGAGGGAGCGGGTCGGTTATATTGTGATCGGATGGATAGATGTATGGATGGATGGGTGATGGGATAGTGTTTGTGATACATTGTATATACTTGGTACATATCAAGGTACTTCTCGTATTCTTTGTAAGATTGATTAACTATTTCGATCCTAGTTTTTTTTTCTTTTCCTCTTAAGCGCTGTAGGCAGTGCAAGTGCAGTAGAAGAAAATATATATCAAACCATACCAGTACATTAGTATGAGTGAGTCCTCTAATCTAGATTCCCATCTGTTGGTGGCTGAATTGTATGTGCAGCTGAGCTTCTGGATGCTGTAAGATACGGTTTCGGGGTCTTCTTTTCAATCTTGGGATTGAAGGACATATGTATTACCTAAGTAAGACCGTTCTTTTTTGAAAATTGGGTTCTGGTCCATAGAGAGAGATGTGCCGAAAACCAAGATCTCGGGACGGGACGTTTCTCATTTTGTCGTCATTTGTATTGGTACATATATATATACGTGTTGCATGATATCCATTGGTGGCGTCTGAGATGTATTTTTGACATTTTCTTCAATGGTCAATGAGTGCATTTTAGGCATTGATTTTTAGACGAAATCTGTCGGTAGTTGGCGCAGTTGAATTTTTTTAGGGAATATTAGCTGAATAGTCAAATATATCTAACTAATTGTATGGAAGCAGAAATGTTATAGATCTGGTATCATCTAGACTAAAGTGTACCAAAACATAAGCCTAATTGAATGATACAAGACATAGTAGATGATTGAATAAATCACTAAAGTGATTTTATATACACTTTTACTTCGGCACCGATAATATTGGGGTTTAAATTAGGCTTAGCTTAGTGTAGTTAGACGGTAGCCGTGGCTAATGAATACCGGTGGTTGGCGAATGAGGTTGAGTTTGTTAAGTAATATGACCCCCATGTTTGTGCCTAGTGTTTACAGAGCATAAGAGACCCAAAGGTCTAGAAGCCATATATCAAAGTTGTTAAGATCATGCAAGTTGGGTTAGACAAGTGGGCTGGAAAAATCCCCGTACGACATGTTGTTTCTAGAAACGGTTTTCAGCGTGGCTTCGTGTGTGATGGAAGGTTTCTGAAAGTGGATTGGTCGGTGGCTAAATTGATTGATAATATATTGGTGATACAACTAATGCTCGAAGGGTTGGTGAAACAAGAAGTTGCGGGGTTGTTCGATGAAACGGATATATGTAGACAGAAAGTACTTTATAATTAGAAATGGATGGAGGGGAGATGAAGGTAGATGGAGTGGGGAATCATGGTAGGAAGCATTTAGGTTTTTAAACGGATAGCAGGTCAAGTGAAGCGTTTGATGCGTGCGTATACTTTGTACCGATATAGATGAAAATTGGAAAGGTTGAAGAAACTAGAAATGAAATGATACATGCTTGGTTTTGCGCTTTACAATTCGTAAGACAGCATCTTGGTATAACTTGTAACAAGGGTTGAATGATTACAGATGAAGGACCTCTCTGGAAATTAAAGTGGTGAAGTTCGAATTCATTACCAACTTCGAAATACTAATCAGTAACCGTTATATCCCAAAGTAACAAATAATAAAGTACACCCAACGTAGAGGGGTAAGTCGATCACCGAAGAGTGGAGGTTACTGAATTGAAGCCATGTGGCTACTATCCTCTCGGAGATTTTAGATGTGAGACAATGGCCCTGAATTTGTGATGTGAAGTGCCGCAATATGATTGATGGATACTGAGCGGTGAAGATAATGAGGCGATGACGTTCTATCTTATCTATCATAAATTCATAATGATTGTTTGCTGAGAAGAAAGATCGGTGAGCAGGTACCGGGCATATCGTTGGGATTTCAGAAGACACATAAGAGGGAGGATATCAGAGCTCGAGTAGAACCAGTAGTAGCAGAGCATATATACCTGGCGATCGATCTGGCGACTAATTGATCTTCTAACGTGTCTTAGTTGTAAGATGAGACACGATGTGAATGAATTTCGATCGTCGCCCAGAGCCCTTCCAAACATCAGGAGTTAGGGCATATAGAATGCAGGACATCCAAGTCGATGATTGATTTTTTTTAGTTTGGTGATGAACTCTCTTCTCATGTGTATGCGCACGAATTGGATTGTGGATACAGACTGAATTGGCACGGAACATGGATCTTGATACAATCAACTCAAAATCCATGGTGTCCCAAAGAAGTGATGTGCATCGGACATTTGATTATTGGCGTGCTTGGGGGAGAATTAGTAAATACTTCTTTGGGAATCATGCATTAGCGAAATATACAGTGATGGGTTGTGACGAAACGCTCGACGACCGAGTATGGGTGGCATGGTTGTCAACGAATGGAGTTCAAGGGAATGTGATAATGATCCTTTTGGGAAAATGCTGCATGTGAATAGAGGCGTAAAGTGTACTCAACGCCTAGATATCGTCTAAACGGCAACAAGAGAGATGATCTGATAACTTTACGAGTTTCGAGTAAGTTATCTTTGATATACGAGTAATGTTCTTCTTCATTGGGGGGATAATAAGATGTATGAGCTGAGAGAGAGAGATAGTCTCCTACTAGGATGACTAGGTAGGAATATCACATCACCCGTCCAAATTTAAGTACTCATCATACTCAGGTCTCATCACAAGAACGAGAGCATCACAATAAGCTTCAAAGTAATCCTCCCGTTGCCCCTTTCAAATCGGCAGTTCAAAATCTCACATCCAGTCTCCGCGGTCACTGTCTCGAAGTATGACAGCATGAAGCACAAAAATCCTCGAGGCTTTGGTTGCTTTTGCTTAGGATCTCGTGAACGGCGATCTACGAAAAGAAGGCCAGCTTTTATTGAATAATGTGTCTGGTCAAAAAGAGAAATAGCTTGAGTTGTGATATGATTAGCTAGAATAGAGTAATAACTAATGAAAATTGATGTGGATGTTGTGTAATCCAAGGTTTCAAGGCAAACAAGGCGTGGAAAATGACAAGAGCTTTCGTCTCTTTTTGACCCTGCGCACCTCTTAATTTTTCAAGCATTCAAATTAGACACTATATGATCGAAACATTTCGCCCTAATAGTATGCTGCAGATGCAATGATCGTCAAAGCAAGCTGCACCTGTCTTCATGGTAATGTGTGTGACATTTCTTACCGACTCCTTAGTGCTGGGACCTTCTACTGCACGAGTAGTCCCTGCTATTACTGGGTGTTCCCCAGGCAATTGCTTGTCTAATCTGAAAATAATTGGGTCAAATTTGTTCCCGTGATTTCCAGAAGATGAGGTTTTTAAAATACCTCCGACGTTTGAAGATAAATGTATTTTGGGGCGGTTTAAGTTGTGCAGGGGAAGTAGTTGTTGTGGGTATTTCATTTAGTACTACTCGAGTACTTCGTTAAATATTGTATTACTTTACGTCAAAAGAAGAGGAAGGCAAAAAACCGTTACAGCCCTGCCATTCTGCCGCCCTGCTCAAGCCGTTATAATATTCATCCGTGATGACAACACAACGGGTCGGTCCCCATCATGGTAACAATTATGGTCACATTCCTGAAAATATCCCTACTACTGACTCATTACCCCTTCTATCTAATGATAATGAAATTGTCAGACCAGGATGGGATACTCAAAGGCTTTGATTGACCATACCATTCTCAATCAATATCAACTTGATCTCACTTCTTACCACCTACTGAATAGAAAGAAATCTTATCTGTTGTGTTACAGCTTGTCGAGGATTAATCTTTCTTCGCGTTCTCATTCGCTTCAAGATTCTCCCTAGGCATTACATAAATCAATACTTGACCTTCTAAAGCCATTGATTGATTGATTATATTCCAAGACAGTAGGATTAGATGATTCCGTTACCTTCCTTCGCTGCTGCTACACCACTTATCAATGCTCCCATCCCCATGGCAAAATCTACAAACAATATAATGATATCCTCAACGGGCCTCGGTTGCCAATCAACCACTGGTAGGCTCCCATAATCCTTGCCTCCACTCAACAATCCTTGTCATCTCGATTAACATCCCTAACAAATGCCACGAGGAAAAGTCTCTTCATGTATTCTCATCCCTGGTCGAATCATGGTTGCTCCATAACGATTATCCGGCCTAGCTTTGTGCGACATACCATTCGTGACCTTGATTTTTCTATGTACCGGTACTGTATCTCAAATGAGTAGAGAGTAGTAATAAGTAGGTGAAAATAAGCTAAGCGTTACCACAACCGCTTTCAACAACCTACATATTTACCAGACTATATGATATTCTGGTTCTGGTATATAGTACCTAGATCCTTGTTCTTACACACTCGTGTGGCTACTATGACGGATTATCTCACAAAAACCAACAAGTGATCAGATCTGTATGGCGGTCATGTCGTATACCCTGAATACTGACAACCTTCCTTTACTCTCTCACGAACTGCGTACTCAAACCTTCTTCCCCCCTTCCCCCCTCTCGCTCGCGGCCTCTCGGAATAGACCTAGAAAGACGCCTAGTCAAAAAAATTAAATAACAAGCCGGCGGCAAGCTTCCGCAAGTCAAGTCAGGTCAAGGAAAGATCCGGACCCCACTTTACCATACTTTCCGGACAAAAATACTACGATATACCTGGATACGAGCAATCATGAATTGGAGAATCCTGTAATTATTCAGGAACGAGAATAATAAGGAAGCAGCTACATCTTTCCCCCGTTAGTTCTCCATAATTCAGCTCCGCTATTGATGGGCTATCTATACACCATTGCCATCGTATCGTCGTACCCCAAGAGGCGATCATCAAACAACTAACAACCATTTAAACCTAATAAGAACCTAGGCACTCATTTTCTCAATGTCCACATCTAAACGTCTAAGCCCAACAAACATTGGTACCTTTCTTCTACTGCTTCATATAGTCTAATCAAACATATTCCGTCTTCCGCGAAACGCCAAATATCTTGAATTATACTTCGGACCTAACCAAAAGATTTCCCCGGTCAGATGTCAGGGCCCCTTCCGAGGTTTATTTTCAGTAAGGCGCCAGATCAACATACAAACCTTACCATAACATACCATACCGCATTCATCTTCGTACCATAGTATCAGGATGATGTTAGCACACCCTCTTTTGACATGTCCTGTCAACTCAGTATGTATGCTACGGACAGATACATACATTACTATACCCATTTGAGAATTCTGATGTGATTCCTGATGGGAAATCGAATAGGGAGACGATTTTAGGTCATCTGCATCCACACAACACAACCACACAACCACACATACAACATCTGTCACAAACTCGGTATCCCCTCAGTATTCTCCACCATGGACCCTTCCCCCTGGTTCAAGATATCCCATATACACTTTTCAGCCCGATGGTTGACTCACCAACCATCCCCACTAAGCACACATTCTAGAAAGTCTGGATTTATGAACCGATACACTACTATCTTCTAGGTAATCAATCTATCGTGTAATTAAGGTTTAAACTTAACTTGTACCTTGCATCCATGTTACAGATTATATAAAACAACCAGAATTAGATGGGCCGGGACTTTTAAAAAAAAACGTCACTGCTGATTACTTGCTAGCTAAGTGGACATCATCTACCAGCACCATCATATATTACTTCCTCAAACAGACATGATTGCTTGGCCAGTAACTGCTCTCCTTTTACAATTTTACTTTCTTAAGATTTCCCTTTCTTGTCTACTTGGGTACGGTACAACGGTTTCTTCGCTTCTTCTTCTCTTGACTAGGAGAACTAAGAAAGTAAGGAACTAGGGAAATTAGGAAACTAGGAAACTAGCAGACTAGCAAACCAGTCAAAACCCCCTTCATCAATGGATGATATACCGAGCCGATACCAACACATGCAATTATCCCTTATACTTCCGACTTGCTGCAAATTTTAAGGTTACAATACCACACATCTTTTTCTAGAACATAACCTTCCAAGCCACCAAAAAAAGATAGCAATCAAGCAAGCAAAGCAATCAAACTCAGCAAACTTATCGAATCATCCAAACAATTTTCAGAGAATAGAGGTCGCCACAAAGCACACAACCACCATTCTCCATACTACTCTCAACAGCATCAAATACCCTCACTCCACTTCACATTCACAATTCACAGCAGCCTCATACTTTGGACCATCGAACTATTCAAATCACCTCATACCTCTTACCTCTTACCTCCATATCTCTCTCCTTAGCAAATCTATATCTTCTATATATATTCCTCGAACAAACCATATATATCTGCTCTGCTGGCTATGATTTCAACCATTCAATTCATCCTCTAAACCATCCTTTTTAAAAGTATTCACCAATCAGAAAGACCAAAGAAAACTCGATCAATTTCATCTTGCATCTTTACGGAATACCTACCCTTGACAATTTCTCTCATATTTGTCAATATACTATATAAGACGGCTAGCAGTGACCGCTACTTTGGAGAGGACTTTTGTTTGTTTTTTTGGTTTTTCCATCATATTATATTCAGAACTGGAATAAAGAGTGTTGCAGACTATTCACTCTCACTTACCTATTTTTTTTTTCTCATTGGGAGATTGGGAGATTAAAAATACCAGGAAACATTCGTATTTTCGTTGATACTTTACCTTTAAAGCTTCAAAGTTGGAATTTCACTTTCAGGATTATCCTTCCATATTGAATTTGTTGGGGTGAATACTTTCGCCTTTAGCAGTTCAACTAAAGCCCTTGGTCTGGCTTTCCATCATCATCCTCCTCTTCTTTCCGACTTCTTCTTCTACTCCCTACAACAACAGCAACGGCAGCAACAACAAGAATAATAACTTCAAAGACCAAGCCTCAATTCTTCAATTCAGAACACCTCTTCCATATTCCTCAACTCTCAATCCTCGACATTGCTTTTGCAGCGCATTCTTCACACCCAACCAGTATGTATATATTCCACTTCCACAGTTCTACCCTTTGAATTGTCATTGCAAATGGATACTGATATCTTTTCAGACGCAAACACCCTTCACAATCACCATCAGACTTCAACGTAACTTTGACACAATGGCTGTTCCTACATATTGCAGTCATTCTTTCAATGTTCTCAAGTCAGAATCTACACTCATCCAGTGGATCTGCTCCATGTGCCACTCTGGACCTCATTGGTTCATCTATGAGTGTAAATATTGCAAGCTCAAGACATGTCGCAATTGCTCAATGAAGGCATAATCTTGTCTCTCACACTGTTACCGCATTGAGTGTGTCTTCCTGTCTTGGATCTTCTTCATGGATATTTTTGTATGGCTTTTTGGTGGGGTGTTGGGGGGGGGGGCAGTTTGGTGAATCCAGATCCTTTGGCAAGCTTTTTCTCGTTTTTTTTCTTGTTTTTGCCATGTGGCATTTAATTACGTTGTGGCCTTCTTCCCGTCACCAAATCATTTTTATCAAATAAAGATTGAATTTTCGGATGGTGTTGTTGGTGTTGTCGGTGAAGCAAATTCTCCTGCGCCTAGGGCCCAAGAAGAAAGTTTGATGTCAAAAAGTTATTAAAGACAGCCACTAATAATATGGATGGTAGCATCCGAAAAAATGTCTCAAATCTTCTGGTTCCCGTGTTGCGATTTGCCCCTCCAAAAAGGCAAATATGACAAGATTGTGGCCACTTGCATGAATTCCATGCAGGGACACCAGAAGCCTGCCGATTTGTTACTATTGGTCAATTACAGACAGACATCTCTCTGCTTCGAAACGTTCCCCTTTTTCGGACACCAACAAAAATTCTACAACCGAATCTCCTCATTGTCGATGTGAATTGTCGAAGAATCTTTTTCATGGCGATTACTCGATACCTTTACTGTACTGTTACGAATCGATACGAATTTCTGACTTTTGATTGGCTTCAATTTCTCGTTGATTTCCATGGCTACGAATTTCATTGCTCATCTTGCATTGCTTTAACGATACCGACAACTGCAACTATCTTGTACCACTCCTTCATACACCAGCGAATCTTACGAATACAGAATCGCCTGTTTGCAGCTCCCTATTTTCGAAAACTCGCAAGATCTTCCGATGAGAACTACCGGCCCGGTACTCAGGCTGAGCAGCAACACGAGCAGCAACACTCTACTAGGTACTCTCAAGATTGTCCCGATACCGGCAAGCATGCAATATTCAACAAACATCATCCAAAAAAAAAGAAGATTTCCTTGTTTCAAAACCATTCTTGTTCTTCATACCCAATGTGTTTAGACCACTTTTTTTTTCGTTTACACGTTTTCCTTGGTTCGCCTCTTCTTTTCTGTAGCTTCAGATTCTGTGTACCTAGCTCTCGGGTTTACATTCTGCTCGCCGCTCTACTTTTTATGTATTTTTGTCTTTACTGACTTGGTGTGGTGGTGAATGGATGGTATGGTGGATTGGGGATGGGGATAGGATGGGGATTGGGATGGTTGGTAGGGTGGTTGGTTGTCCAGGCGTTAATGGTGTCTATGTATGTTCTTTGGGGAATAGGTGGCTTTTGTGAGAGTGGTGACAGCAAGAAATATCAAATTGGTGGTAGCCTGTTTATTCAATTTGTCTTCCTTTCCTCTTATTCATTGCTCAATCATCTCCCCAAGGTTGATAAGCATGAGCCAGTGCACCCAATGTTTTATGATGAAGCTGCTCGCAGCTCGGTTTGCGCGAAAATTATTAGATAGATTGGCCTCGATTGTCATGTTTTTATTGTAGTCAAATGCTCGCAGTCTTAATGATACGAATTTTCAACTATTTGCCTAGCTATATTTCTGGATAGAGGTAGTAAGTAGGTGTCTGATCGGTGATGCTTTTATGCTTCATAAATGCGTCATCAATAGATTACTATTTACTTCGGACTTCGCATTCGCATTCGTCTATGTACTACGCAGTGCACGCAGTGCTACCATGATATCATATGACATGACTAAACGCCTCTCGAATATCTGATCTTGAGATGTTTGATACATGTATGTATGTAGCGAACAATCTTGACTCCGCCTTCTTTCAGTGGAGATGGTGGATGGGATGGTATGGTAGATGGCATGATTGCTGGGATGAAAAAGTGGAATGTGTGATGAGAGTAAGGTATGGTGGTAGATATATGTAAGTTGCCTGCCTGCTCGCCGAAGTCGTTGGCGCTACGGAACATAGGGTGAACTTCCTATACTTGGAAGGAAGAAAGTCATCTACCAAAATATTGGGTGAAAAGAGAGGAGATATTTATTCTTCGGGATGGGATGTTGTTTACTGCTGGGGATTATAAGATTCCATTACTCGATTTTCTCTTCCAGATATGTATCGTGTGATTATACTGAATTTATTTAGCTTCATTCGGAATGGTTCATTTTCATCTTATAGAGCAGAGCATCTCGAATTGATGTTTTTCGCACTACTCGAGTATGAGTACAGTAGTCATTACTTTAATTCAGCATTGAGATACTGCACCTACACTGCTCGTTCCATTGGTTGTTACATTAGTTGGGTTTCCAGCTTCCATCACACCAAATGAAGGCTCCATGAATGATTCCTAGATCTCGCATGCGTCGGTCCTTCTATTTTTCTTCCATTCTCCACTCCTTCTCTCCTTCTCATCCTCACCTTCTCTCCACTTCTTGTCCCCCCTCCCATCAACTACCACTACCCCCTCATCCCCACAACATTCCACATTCCACAAACGCAACATAACATAACATGCCCATTAAAAATACCAAACCGTACCACTCCATCTCACCGGCTAGCCCTACCCAAATGATCTCTCCTAAAAATACCACTTGCTTCCATGCTTCCATGCTTCCATGCTTTCATGCTTCCATGCTTCCATGCTTCCATGCTTCCATGCTTTCATGCTTCCATGCTTTCATGCTTCCATGCTTTCATGCTCGTACCCCCTATACATATTCGCACTCGCCTAATTATCCGTACCAGGCAGTGCAGTGCAATGTCGCACGCACCACTTTTCTTCTCTTCTTGCATCATCTTCTTGCATCATCTTCGTGTCGGATGTCACTTAAATTTCATGAACGATGAGATGCGCGGTGCGTGGTGTTACCAGATTTGCGCGTATTCTTTCACGTACTACTGTATAGTAAGTGTACTCTTGATGTTTATTTTATTCCAATACCTTACTTTACATTATTTTCTTAGCAATAAATTTATATTCGTGGAAAGGAAAGTGAGCAGACTTCTAATGTTTGCGGCTTCGTAAATTTTGCAGCGTCATCTCCTCTGTGTCTGTGAAACTTCCCTCCTTCCTCCTTCCTCCTCTCTCATCAAACTCTCCCAGCTTATCGTCCGATTGTGCACCCCAAGCCGGTAACTTCGTACCGTGCACAGAACAGTGTTTCTAAAGTAAGTACAAACCCTCACTACCAACCAATGGTCTCACTACCACACCGCATATATGCAGGCCCCTTCTCCCTTCGCAATCTGTACCTCCTGCCAGACTCCGGAGCCCACCCACCGCCTTCATCCATGATCCATCTGTTCTTCACACATATCACCGCCTTATCTAATTATCTCTTTCTTCTCTTGTGTCATAAAGTCATCCCTTATCTTGGTACCCGCTCACAAACATATTCTGATTTATTACATAGTGGATATGCGCATACATATATGAGACCATTCCGTTCCCACTCACCAGTATCCGATATCTATATCGATACTGTATCAATCCACATCATATCACATCATCTCTTCATCCCTTCTTCTCCCCTTGTACTCCTACTCTCACTCCCCCCTCCCCCAACACAATATTAATATTCTAAAGACGCATACACCTCACCTCACCTCACTTCACCTCACTACTGTAACCAGCCACAAACTTCCAGCTCCAAGCATCAAACACACAGGTAGAAATTTCATCCGGTAACGGTACCGGTACCAAAGCAGTGTTGTACTTATATTGTATATATATATACTATTCTGTTTTATGAATATAAATAGATAGATAGATAGATAGATAGATAGATCTAGCTGTTGATTTTTTCTTCATTGTTTTGTAATACCTTGTGATATCGACAAAATGCTGTGAAGTGATGTGGATTTATGAAATGGATCTATCGAAATAATCTGGGAGCGGATTACTAGATTAGATTAAGACTTTAGATCCAGCTGTATGCTTGGATTGTTCTGTTATCTTATCCTTTTTTCTTTATATCTTATAGCATAGCAAAGTATAGCATAGCATAGCATAGTATAGCGTAGTATATGATGTGGTATAGTATGATATAGTATTATAAATCCATGAAACAAACTTGAAAAAGATCTATGATGCTAAAAAACCTCGAAAGCGGTTGAAAAGAAATATTTATTAGAGATACTATACTATGTTATATACTAGAGGCATATGATAATTACTACTCGACCATATGCTATATTATATTTTACTTACTATTAGTATATATATTATGACTTGATTTGATACAATAATGATTTCATTCTCGTCAAGTTAGTGCTATATAATGGGAATTCCAATATATAGTACAAGTTTTACTAATAGTAGTATGTAGAATATATATACTCGTAGTATATAATATATAGCATATAGTAATCTCAGGTTTTGTATATTTTGTCTTTCGAGTTTGGGAAAAATGGAAATTATGAATTAGAAATATAAGATTTAGAATATCTTTTACGGATTTATATATTTCTAGACAGAATTATCCCCGTTAGATGTATATATATCTACAATAAACTCTTATACTAATATTAACTTTAAAACGACTCTACTAGAATTATATACAATAATCCTATATGTGACCAAAAGGGTATAAACAGGACTCCGATTGTGTACTTAGAATCTACAAGTGAAGAGCTATGTAGGATGCTAAAAGGAGGACTATATATACAGGTATTGGGAGCCATAAGGGCTAGGCCCAAAAGGGTGAAAGAGACCTAGAGATAAGCATCGTACGATGCCTAGGTCTAGAGCTGTAGAGCTAGAGCTCTAAGCTGTGAAAGGAAGGTCCAAAAGAGCCGTCATATCATACTATGTATGTAGTATGAGCCAGTGGGCGGAAGAGAGCCGTCTGTTCCGTCACACTATACTAGACTTTGTCATTACAACTTACTCTCTCTAAAAAGAATTTGAAAGATAGATCTATTAAACAAATATATCAATACTACGAGAACTATTATTATAATCTATAAGCTAATACCAATAATATACTCGAGCTAATCTTCAAGTTTCTTTATAAATATACTTACTATAAGTCAACTACTCTACTTTCGGGCCACCCCCCCTTTCGGGCCACCCTTTCACACCAAAAACAGTGATTTTTGATTTTTATAACTTTTTATTCATTCGATATAATTGAATGAAATTTTGAATATAGATTCTTTATATAGTTATTAGATCAGGTACAGATTTTCAGAATTTTAG
>KI628656.1:46742-104155 GCA_000503235.1 Sclerotinia borealis F-4128 | reverse complement strand
CGTTATTCCAGTTGATAATTAGCTTATTAACTAAAAAAAGATGAAATTGTATTGATTTTGAAGTACTCGGGCGGGTCTTTGAAGAGGGATACTGTGACGGAACAGACGGCTCTCTTCCGCCCACTGGCTCATACTACATATGTAGTATGATATGACGGCTCTTTTGGACCTTCCTTTCACAGCTTAGAGCCCTAGCTCTATAGCTCTAGACCTAGGCATCGTACGATGCTTATCTCTAGGTCTCTTTCACCCTTTTGGGCCTAGCCCTTATGGCTTCCAATACCTGTATATATAGTCCTCCTTTTAGCATCCTACATAGCTCTTCACCTGTAGATTCTAAGTACACAATCGGAGTCCTGTTTATACCCTTTTGGTCACAATATCCCTCTTCAAAGACCCGCCCGAGTAGATTTGGGGTATTTTTGAAGATATTCTGAAAAACAAGATGATATCGAAGAGATGATATCGAAGAGAAAATATCGAAAGGGTAAAGGAGAGAAGGGTGATATCGAAGGGGGAGGGTATCAAAGAGGGAGTATCGAAGGAAGGAAGGGGAAGAAGGGGGTCGAGGGGGGGAAAGGAAATAATCGAAGAGGAGATTCAATAGTTTATTACTATATAAAAATCATGTATTAACTGATCAGCAATTGATCAATGATATCAGCTATTCAGTGACAACTATGATATATTATTAGTCGTTCAGCTGGGAATTGGGGGTTCGCTGATCGCTGACTGACTGGCTGATTGGTCACTCTGATGCCCTTAACAAGGAAAAAAGTTGATACAGGGAAACCACGAGCTAGCCATTACAGCTAACTCTCCACCACCTTAATTCCCTTGTAGTATTTGTTGAAAGACAGAGTTTAATTCCTGAATATATATCATCCCTCTACTATCTCTCTCCTGTCTCCTCTCCCTGCATTTATCTAACTCTATATACATCACAGAATCAAGGCATTAAAACAATCGAATTAATTGAAGTACATAACCTTTATTCAGAGACACGCCGACTTAATTTTCATGATAGGAGGCGCCCGAAACTTCAATGCGAATTACAGTGTGATGATTGTATGACCTGGATAATGTACACATCAAGTAGACACACAATTATGAAGGACGATTAATGTTTCAAATTATTGCGAAGAGGTAACAAATGATAGCCATTACAATCATACTGTGTACGAAATCAATCAACAGCCTAATATCTAATTACCATCGGGCTTTGAACCACCCAATGACTCCTTGTACATGACCGACCTTTCATACTTATTCAAAAAGTTATCATGGAATGGATTGGTAAAATGTAGATATGGATCCTTTTTCCATACTTTCTTCAATAACCTTTACGCATAATGTAGGTGTTAATATTTTTCTACAGGCCTTTGCAGTACAATTTTTCCTTCAGTCCACTCGCTGGGTATCTATCGCGTACGGTTTATGATACGAGTGACTTCCCTCGAGAAAAAGACAGACAAAACGACCAAAGAGGATCGAAATACGGGTCTCTTGAGTGATCAACTAGACCATCTAGGTGGGGAGTATCCTCTATGCGGGCCATGACAATCTAAGCTTGATTTTCGAGAGGAGGTGGAGGAGAATAATGGAGAAAACCCACCCAAGTGTCTGGAACTATCGGTGTGGAGCCCACAAGTCGGTAATAGTTCCTCATCTCACCGAATTGTAGTAAATCAGGACTAGAAATTCGCAAAAGATACGAGGAAAATCGAGAACGAACTTTATTAAGTAAGCTGTGTATATACAGTAGCTTCACAATTGACTCCGGAAATCACAATCCCAATTTTCCAACCAATTGCACTGCATAGATACAATTTAGACGTTGCCAAGAACTCAACTAACTTGATTAAGGGGGTTCGGCAAAAATTTCTTTGGACTAACCGAACTAGGCTAATAACCTGGGGTAGTGGGGTATACTAGAGCCTCGAGTATCTCAATGACTAAATCTAAAATTGAAAAGAGAGGGTCTGTGGAGCCACTGTGACTATTGAGCACAAGTATAACGACAACTATCTCCACCTTCTAATCGGCGTACGTATAGTCGGATACAGTCAAATTTATAGCAAAAGCAAACCCATGAATATCCCGAATAGCACGTATTTCATTTGAATCTCTAGTTCTTGAGCCACCCACCACCAAAGATTCTTTTACTGTGTTCCCTCTGAAAAACAAAAGAGCAAAAAAATAAGAAGAATTCCGAATCCAGGAATTGAACCTGGGGCTATTTGATTTAATGTATTCACGTAATGTTCATACAGGCTAATATCAGTGAAAATCAATATGAAGGTAATGAGAGTTGGGTGGAAATATAAATGACCAGTGGTGGAAAAATTACGTAAGAGACCCCCCGTACAATGATGCACTTTGTCCGAGATCCGAGCTGAGTCAACTTGTTTGAATAACAGAGAGGGGTACCCGTCACGGGTTTCCTTAGCTTTACTGCAACCAGTATTTGTGGAATAGATAGGGAAATATGCCTTTCTATCTACTCGAGTATTTGTTCTCAGGCTTTAAGACCAATCACGCATGTCTTCTTCAGGTATTTTGTGTATTTCCGGCGAAACCATTCGACTCCCGTGTCTCTGAAAACCTACCAGGGAAGAAAAAACATGATATATAAACCACAAGATGTATATCTCAGCCCCGAGCTCCATCATCGAATGAAATAAAAGAGACCACACATCTGCGGCGATGATTTGATAAAGATAGCATGTCTCGCAAATTCAGTCCTCTGTATCTTTATCCATATCTCGTACCAGAACCGTAGAGCCTGCTACCGTGACATAGACCCGAAACAAACTGGGCACATTCACAATCTGGCGTACAGCTAGATCTGGATGGTTTCAAATTGGGATATGATGAGATAGAATACCGCACGACTTTTCCCTTCAACCACCACAATTACTCCCGCAGAACGTATAAGGTCATCCGGTATTTTAGGGATTGTCTTCAATCATCGATACGAATGACTTTCTTAACCAAGCAGGTATTTCCCCCAAAAGTGTCCATCCCATACGAAATAACTTCCCACATTCGCAGGAAGGTGCTCTGCAAATTGGTATACAGCAGGTGCAGGCAGCAGGCACCATCCTCTTATTAATCATTTTGCTCTAGAAGCTCTTTCGTGCGATCTAATAGATGTAAAATCTAAACAGCATGCGATAAAATCACCGAGTCCCTTGCTGTACCTGCTCTTCTTACAGTATTCTCCTGATTTCCATTCTCCTCTGGAAAGATCCTTTTGGCGTCTCCGGTTCCCTCCTGACGAATGTGTAGCTTCAATTTTCGGAGCCTATCGAACGATAATCCCCCGAACAGCATCAATGATCTCAATAATGGGACACCGATCGAAAAGTATATCCGACACCATTCCATATGCCTCTCAAATATCACCAAGAGCATCCATCTCATCCAAATACGCCTTCCCAATCCGAATCTCATCACGTGACCATACGGAATATAGGTTAGATCATCACGCTTGCGTTTAGGCGTTTAGGTTTGGAGCGATATCCATCTTCCCAACCCAACACCCAAATTTCTCCCCATCTCAACTCGACTTAGATCATCTCACAAGCATCCTCGTCACCTCCCAATCGCAACCTCTGGCATCCGCAATTTACAAGCCATCCCCCCTCCGCAAATTCGACACGAGACTATTCTGTATCATATCATAGGAAACGAAAGAGCGCCCGCAGCCCTCCGCAAACAAGGATACCATCTCCCAAGAGTATATGTTCATTATTTCCTGATCATCAAATAGAGGTATCTGCTAATCCCTTACTTTTGTATTCTCTTTCGGCAGATAGGCATCCACGAATTCCGGCGACATCGATAGAACACCCATTACCATGCATACAAGCCAACCCGCAACGCACTTGGCATACAATCACACGCAGAGTTTAGGCATAGTCATAGCCACTGGCCCATACCCATACTCCTACATTTCGTGTTCAAGATTCATTGTTCCATCCAAAGATTTATCCGAATAATCCTCAATCAAGCTTCGATCCGGTCCAGAATTTCGGATTTTTCAAAATTGAATCAGGTCCCGGCGAGATTCTTGTCAGGGATAAGATATGCCAAAGTCCATGGTGACGTTGACGATAATGGTACGAGGCCTTTAAACTCTAGACTGACATCTCACGTATAGTTCCCATTTGAGATATTGTTGGCAATCATAATGCTCGTTCAGGCCAGCATTGGGGTCGGGGGGTGTGGGGGTGAGAGGATTTAAACATCGATTTGGCGTCGATATTGCACCCTTTTACATATACGCTTAACCCGTCTGTTACCGCTATACGAAGTTTCACGGGCTTCATGATCTTGTTCCACCCCCGACACAGATGACCTGTTATCATTGCCTGCTTCTCAACCGCACGGAACAATGCATCATATTCGGTTTTTGCTCTTAAGGCGGCTGTCCGGATGGTTTCGCTCAGTTGGATTCGTACTGAGATCCTCAATATCCACCACCGAACTCGCGAATCCCCACTTTCGACTTCCATCATTCGTCCGATCCATTTCACAGGTATAGCCACCACATCATCTACGTCCTAACAATGCGAACCTTCAAAGTAATCGAGATCCCAATCCATTCCAGGAAGCAGCACCGCCCATCCTGAACCCAACCCAGACCTCAATCACAACCGCTATCGACCCAAGCCCTCGGACCAGCTTTACTTTCATCCTCTACCTGCCACTCGACGAATTTAGACAGACTCGTAGTCACCGCAAAATACAGGCCAACGAACCACTAGTCCTTGTCCCGATTCCGAACATCAAACCCTGTCTATACTGTACTGCACTGAAGAAACCAGACACTCGCAAAACTTCGCAAAAGCACCATTTATGTTTACAGGTTGACAACCAGGAACATACCATACTACAGTAGTATCTTTCTCCCTTCTCGCACAATGGCTAGCTGCCTAACTGAAACACAACATCTCTCTAGCATAAGATTAAAGCGACAGATACCGCACCGATACAACTTTGCATCAATATCTCTCCGAGTTCCAGATTCCCCACTCCAAACCGACATCTATGCGGAAAAGAGCGAGGAAGCTACTGCTATTCGCTATAATAACGATGAATCTCTTTAGTTACACTTGTAGCATCCAATCCATCCAATGGATCCAAATATTCCCGAGACATTAGAAAGAGACGTCAAACACTCAACAGATATAATCAGTCGAGGACCGAAAAATAATGTTATCATCATGTTCGTCATCTCAAACCAGACTGTGCGATCAGGAATGGGGAGTTTACGGGGCGAGACGGGATTTGATGTCTCAGGAGCTGTTCTCGTCTCTTACTCCTGTGGTATATCTCGTGTTCTATTCGATAATTCTCCCCACACTCTCCGGCAGCTCTTTTACTCCAACTTTTCCCTTCAACGACTCTCTCCAACAACTCTCTCCACTCTCTCCAGCTATTCCCTTTGGTAACTTCTCACAACAACTCTTTTTCTCCCTATCCTTTTCTCCAACAACTGTCTCTCCCCTCACCTCTCTCCAATAGCTCTCTCAGAAAGTGTGTGTGTTCAACAACTTCACAATAAATCAAGATCATCATCAATATCAACATCATGTCATCGTTGCCCACAGGCTATAGTAAAAAAGTCATTTTCTATTCAACTATCAACCATCAACTATCAACCACCCCACCCTATCCCATCATATCCACCAACCATTCCACGCACCAACCATCTCACCAACCGAACAACCATCAACTATCAATTATCGCCTCCTTTCTCCCTTCTCAAATCTCCTTTCTCAACTCATAACCCATAAGGGCCGCCTTCAGGGTATTAAACACAAACGCTCCAAGCAAGCAAGGTAAGGTAGTAAAGTAATATTCAACGTAAATGTCCATGGTGTACTCCATAAATCCTTCTTTACGTAATATGGTTGTGAGCTTGTCCCGCTCACAGTTAGAAAAGAAACCCCCAAATAAAATGTGCCACCGGACCTGGCTTTTCCCTATAGCAACAAAATCCATGTATGATCATAACAGCCACCCAAAATGAAAACCATCCAAGTTGAGATCAATCCAAAGATAAGTCCGCCCCAATTACCGCCATAAATCTTGGGTGCTATTTTTCCTGGCATGTCTCTTCTTTTCCCCACCTGAACTGCTGGGTCTGGGAGCTTCGTCTGCGGGTACAGCGAGGAAACCACCGAATCCATTCCCGACAATAACACTTCTTCTTGCGCCATGGCCTGGAGCCCATGCTTTACCCATACTGTCACCTAGCCCATAGCCGCTGATCGGTCGTGCTGTTGTCGCTGAGCCTCTCCTACCGGATGCGGTTGGCGGTTGGACTTGCAAAATTCCATTCCATCTCATCTAGACCTTTACTGTATACCTCCAATTCTTGTTTGAGTCCCATTCCAGTTGGCATCATTGGGGCCAAGCTAGCTTGAGCTGCGAAGGGATTGTTGGAACTGAATCGTTTATTATTATGCGTTGCAGAAGATGCAACAGAGGAACGATCGAAGGGGTTAGGCGGTACGAAATTATCTGGATCAGATGCATATGCCGGAGCTGGAGGTGCGAGATCGATAAGAGATTCGGGGAAATCGCTATCGCGGACGTAAAGGGCTCGAAGCGCAGGGAGTCGATTGGAAATTAAGGAGGTAGTGAGGTATGAGTAATGACTTTGTACAACGCTCTTGAATGTGTTTGCGGATGACGAGGAAGTGATTTCATAGTGTAGGGTTACTAGAGAAGTTGAGGAAAGCGGTGGGATGTTTTGGAGAGCTGGAAAAGATGCTTGTACCGATTCAATAATTGACAAGAATGTCAATCTGGGAGCATTGTCGGTAATCTTGTGCAAGGTTGAAGGATGGATACCTGTTTCTGTCAAGGAGAGATTCTTGAGTTTCTCTTGTGTGTCGGATCGGAATAGATATGTTTCCAATCCCGTTGCAGTGACATTAGGTGTGTTTTCAAAGACCAATTCGGTGAACGCTGGAAAGGGTGGTAGATAATCGCTATGTTGGAAAATCTCATCGTTGAACGTCTTTGTATCCGTGACCTTTAGAGCCCGAAGCCCAGTCAATGACCCCAAAGCACGTCGTATAATTGTAGGATCCATATTGAGTCTTGTGAATTCCAATACCTCCAAATGTCTCCAGATTTTACCAGTTGCCAATTGTTCAAGACTTCCCTCAGAGCCAGTCATATAGGTCATCTTTCGCAAATCTGGACATCGCGCTTGAATTTCGAGTTTGAGCGCATGGCAAGAAGGATCATCTGAAAATAAACCATCGGGAAGATCCAAATATCGCATATTGGGACAAACCGAGACGCTTCGAGCAAGATCAGCTTTACAGGCTCCTCTTGTCATATATGGTGTTTTGAGAAATTCCACCAACTCTCCCAACATTCTATTATCGCGAATCGTTCTGCAAAGAAGCTGTAACCTAACGTTAGGGGTTTCCTCTGGTTCGGCATTGCGATTAAATCGACCTTTATGCTTTCTCTTTTCTGACAATATCTCTTCGAGTTCGCAGAAATGTACTGCATCGATTCGAACACTATGATATCTGCGCAATGAGCGGTTAGCTTGATTGAACACTCCGCACAATTTGTTGGATTGGATACTAACAAAACCCGAACAGCGACATTCCTCCATTTATTTGAGACTCGCGCACAATGTGCCAAATCTCTTGTATCGCATAATGGGCAACAATCGTCAAGGGAAGATTGTTCGCAAGTCTCATAAGTTTCGTCTTGAGAATGAGGACATATAAGTATGAAGATGCGTTCGAGAAGTTTATCGGGAAGCTTGGTTATGCTAGATCCACGCGGGGTTGCATAGGGTGCTGCGGGATAAGTCGAATTCGTTGCTCTGTCTGTAAAGCTGCGTACAAGTGTTGGCTTATCTGACGGCTCTTTGGCTGGCTTCTTCTTTCTTCTGAACCATTTCATGATGAAGTTCGCCAGGTTGAAAAGTTATAAAAATCACCCCTTTGGATGGAGATGATTTATTAAAGGGAAGGATTTTAGTTATTTCTGTAAACCTTTTGGTGGTTGGTGGAGGAGTTGTTGTAATTGACAGGGATATCCTGTTGAATTCCCTTTTTTTCGGGGGTTATACTAAAGCCTGAGGAAGCGAATTAAAGAGCCTGAAAGGATGATCTTTAAGTAGAAAATGCTAAACAATCTCCGGACTTCCACCTTTTATTAAAACCTTTTGAGTATAGGATTGAATTATTGAGATGAGGCCAGATCCATTTACATTTCAAATAAAAATAGGGGAATTCACTATTACAGGCAACATGTATGAGTGAGCACTGAGGAGTTGTACTTACCTTACTGTAATCAAAATCAAGCCCCCAACCCGTTACTAAAGTACCACTGTACCTGTTGCACTCTGAATAAGATAGATGCTAAATTGACGGAAATAAACGTTAATTCCATTGTTTGGTACATTCAACACATTCAACAGGGTTGCTGAACGTTTCATATCTTGCAGATCACCATCCGAACTTCCTTTAATTCCTTGAGATCATCCATGTATTCCAACCACAAAGCTTCAATGCATCCCAAAGAGTCTAAAGAGATGTTGGAAGCAAACTTTTGTTACTAATTTTAGATTTACTTAATGCCTGTCAATGTGACTTTGAATTGTTTGCTGCGAGGAGGATCAATTCCAAGTTCCAACAACAAGAGCCTTGTTGATTTTGCGTCTAAGAGGTCATGATCAATGTAATGTGAGTCGTTAGAACTTGGATCTACTAGGTATCGATCATCAAAGCACTTCTAATTACTCGTATATGCCAGTTACCGTATCCTTCTACTTAAAAAATGGAGGGTTCACAGAATGTATTCTGTCATCCATCCCACCATATACGATACCGAAGTCCCTTCGTTCTCATCGGCTAATTTGCTTCAAGATACTGTAGAAGCCAGCACCTAAACAAGCAATCGAACAAACAAGCAAGTGAAGCTAGCTGTACAAACCAAGCAACGACCATCGATTTTGTATGTCTGAATCACTCCATGTCATCAAATACTCGCCCAGAAATTCACCCTTTCACTATCAGTCTATCATGTCTTTCGATTCGATGCTCTATCACAAAATGTTCTTCTTATATCCAAATCGATGCATTCGATAAGTGGTGACACTGGATCCTAACCACCCTCAATACTATTGAATTTGAAATTCCTTTAAGCAGTTGCGTTTGCCTAATATGTTCCTCTCTAACCTCAATCCAACGAGAGTCAAGACTTCTTGGCACACAGAGGCACCCGTACCTTTCTCATTGAACTGACAACGGCCTGTGCACAGCTAGATTAAGCGCTGTGTGATACAAGTTCCAAAATGCAAAGTAGATCGCTATTGTGGAGGTCTAAATGAGTGTCTCACTTTCCCCCGCCCTTTTATAACCTTGTTTAAAGCTTATATCGAGAGAAAGTGTCAGTGCATTCATTCTACTCGAGTATTGCTGATTGCAAATCAAGGGTTACCGATTCGGCTCTTCTTTACCCACTGTGTGTCATTGTCATTGTCAATATACTGCAAATACGCGTGCGGGAGGGAGTCTTTACAACGCTTTCGAAATCCACATCCGTTTGTCATATTTAGTTGGAGGTTCACGAGCATCCAAGTTCCCGAGATCTTCCGGGCTATTCATTACTGTCAATAGATAGCTCTCTTCGCCCGGATTGGATGAGTTGTTGTTGTCTTTAGTACCGGTAGTCCTCACCATAGGTAGCTTATTCACGATGTACAAGGAACTTCATATGGATTGTCGTCGCAAGATACCGACAGTGGGGCTGAAGAGGTCACCCAAAATTGATCGAAGTACCGCACCTGATTAATGAAGATCCCTGATGCATGGTGCACAATCCTCAGATGAGTTCGACCAGTGAGTGGTTGGATCTCCAATCAATTAGTTTGGCAAAACCCTCAAGTTTCTACGAGTACAGTTTAGTCATTCAGCTTAGTCATTCAAAGCTCAACCATTACCATCCCTCAAATTACAACGAACATTTATTTATTTTACACATTTCCATTCATCACATTCGAGGTCTCGGCATAGTATTTTTGGGTTTTAGTTAATTATATTTTCCTGTTTATCAATTGTTCCCCCGTGCTAGGATTTGGAATACTTACCGTCAAACGCATTTTACTTGTGTGCAATCAACGCCAACTCCTAAATCTCAAAGTTTTTTTTGCAAGAGGTTTTTGCTTTTGACTCGCTTTTTGGGGGTTTCGGGTATTTTTCTAAGTTATCCCAAATTCAGTCCACCAACTCCAAAATTCAAAGTTTTTTTGTAAGAGGTTTTTGTTTTTGACTTGTTTTTTGAGGGGTTCAGGTATTTTTCTAAGTTATCCCAAATTCAGTATACCAACTCCACAATTTCAACTTCTTGTCTAAGTTTACAATCTGAATGTGTGTCCGTTGGTGTTCTGTCAAGTTATTACTCAGTTCGGTTTTGAATCAAACATCCCCATTTGATCTCGGGCATTTGCCACTCAGGTCGGTCTTTTTGAATCTCGGTCGTGAGTTTACTAAAAAAACTGGACAGTAAGTCCAAATTGATCCAAATACAGCTGTGGAACTGGATTAGGATCAATGGTGATTCTGAAATCAACGTGTGAGTAAACCTGAGGGCGATGGATGAGTTGTCGATAGCTTGTTGGTTCTTGAACCGGATCATCCCGAAGGAATACCAGGGTTTTCAGCCCTTTGTACTGTTCCATCAAAATTTCCCATACCATTTTTCGGGAACTCGGAGTGTAGGCTTGCGAAAAAAAGTTTCTTTCTCCAATCGCGACAGTTTGGATGGCATTTATGATATTCCAATTCCGACTGAACCCCTGTGCAATATGGATGTCTTCGTCTTCGTCAATGACGAAAACATCGCGCTCCATACTAGACCAATCGTGTGCGGGACGAAGAGGAATTCGCATGAAAAATCTGCCCGGGTTCAGAGGCCGACGGAAACTTGTCAGGCCAGTTCGGAACAGGACTTCTCGGCGAGCTTCCCTGTTGACCTCGAGAACCCCAAGGTTTCTAGGGAACTGCCACGTTGCGTCGGAGACGATGGCACGACGAGATTCTAAGATGCATTCGGCCACGACCTGCCAAATTCGGAGTCGAATTTCTTCGGGGAGGTCTGCGAAACGATGAAATGTTGGTGAAGACATGATTTTTTGTTTTGATGTGTTAGTCGTTTACCAGATGGTTTCCTGATACTGTCTTTCGGTACAGGAGTGAGGGATAGTAGACCATTATATCCCCACATGAACAATGTTCAAACAACTATGCTTGAATGGACACTTGCCGATTCGAGCCCCTGAACCACCAGAATAGGCGAGTTGAAGATGATATGTCACGTGATTACAGATAAAATCACCAATGATATCACTTATCGATCAATCAACGCGCCGAGAAAGTCTGTTGCTCATTTGTACTGGCATATCTGTTCACAATTACCGTTAATAGCGTACGTATCGATGCATACAAATTTGACGCTAAAAGGCATTATTTTCTGAACAAAACTCGAGTACAATAATCTTCCCCCATGGAACAGATATTAGACTTGTATCATGTGATTTATGCATAATACAGCCAGCATACGCATGTCATCGCTGTATATACCGGTGTTACTTGCCCCAATCAAAGGCAATGCGTTCTGTTGTATGTACAAACTTGAATCCAAATCTCCAAAGTATTTGACGTTTCACTTCACTCATAGATCGCTTGTAGATTTATTTTCTCAATATTTCTCCAAACTATAGCTTTGAAGAGTACTGGAAGCCCAATGTAGATATATTATTTATGAGTGAGACCCTGTCGATACTATCTTTTTCTTTCTTTTTTACTGAAGTGTATCTATAGTTGGTTGGGGTTCTGCCAGGCAACCGAGGAAATCAGGGACATCATTTCTTTTTCTTTCGTTTATTGTTGGATTACATACTTGTTTTGATATTTTCAGAGCAAGAGTAATAACTCAATTAGAGGATAGTGAATTTCTTAACTGTAGGAAGTTTCTCAAAATACAGGTCCTTGTCTTGTAACATAACTAAAATTTATTGGTTGTAATAGTGAATATAGTATAATCGTTACAAAACCTCCAAGTCTTCTGTGTAAATAAATAGACGTGCATAGTTCTCTTTGAGATAATTCTGAATCATAGGGCTGATGATAGAGAACCAGAGCCAATTGATAGGAAACTAGCCTGGATATTTGCATTTTAAGGTAGGGTCTTGGGATCTTCTTTTCTGTGAAATACGGATTGCGCTGAGGAATTATGGTATTTGCTGAAGTTCGGCAATTCGATGTTTTTTGTTGCCATGTATTAGCTAGCTGTCAATGTTTGGCTTGAGCACTATTGCTTGAGTATTACTGTCCTAATAAATGTGTTCAGAGAGGAATTATAGATTGACTTGGATTTGTTGTCATTTGAAATACGATTTTGTCGGTGTGACATGCTTTTGCGATACTTATCAGCAGAGGAAATTGCAGTGCAGTGCGTGATCTGATCTACTCTAATTCAGGGATATCTTTCACTGCTCAAGATTTCCTCCCACAAACATGGTGCTTTACCCTTGCTTGCTCGGTCGTTTGACTTCATTAAAAGTTGAAGCTTTGTTGGAGAAGTATCGATTGTATTTATATGTGCCATCGTCGTACTAGTGAAAGCAATAGCTAGAGGTGACCTGAGGGCAGAGGATTTGTGTAATCTATGTAAACTTTTGTATATGGTCATGCACTAATCTTTTTGTGTGTGTTCAGTTTCCTAAATGTGTGTTACACGCCAATGTGACGCCATAATGCAATGATATTCTTCTTCAATATGTAGAGTGAATATTAATCAGAATATATGGAGATCGCAAGGCGTGAGGTGGGACATGAATCACAGTCTCCCTATTTAAGATTCCCAATACCTTTCAAGTTTCAAATACATATTTCCACCTCCAAACCCGAACCTATACTGACTAATATATTGGCTTCTCATCTTGTCTGGTTGACACAACTGTGCCATATCTCACCTTAGTATTTGACAGGATTTATCTTCTCAACCCATATTTCAGGTGCTATTTCGACACCGAAAGGTGTTAGCACTATTGTATCTTCTTGTTCGCTATTGTTGCCAGGAGGCTCATTCCTGTTATCACTATTTTCCTATTCTCGGGTGATTGGAGGAGAGTTCCCTTGCACGAGAATATATGGATAGTAAAAGTCAAAAGTTCATCCTAGCTTAGAACACAAAACATGGAGGCAATAAGTAGATGGATGCATGGGCAGATGAAGTGACACAGGTGCATCTGTTGTATCTCCTGCTCCTGCACGGATCTGGATTTAGGATTCGGGTGTCTCGTTTGCACTATACGAGATAAACTTCACTGTTCCCAATTCTTCGGTGTTTATTCATACTTTCGAGGATAATATACTTGAGTAACCTCATTAACATTACTTATATTTGTGTAAAGTGAGTGTCTCTGCATTCTTCCTATCAAGATCATCAAAATTGGATAGTTAGTAGTTGACTACGACGTCTTATCATTTAAGTCCTGGGTATTAAGACTTCTTCTCACTAACTATTACCGTACAGATGTTATGTTATAGCACTCAACCTTCCACTGATAACTTCCTTTACATTTACTATAACTTCAACTTGATCAACTACTATTTCCTTCATCACAGCAGAGTCTACTCAAACGTCATCTATCGCTATTAGTTATCTGCTATCTCGCCGCTCAAGGTGCATTCACTGCTTAACTCATACCGCTGAACCTTTGTTTTGCTTCGAAATCGTTGTGGATATGTTCTTTACAAACCGCAGGGAATTTCCTTTTAAGGTCAGAAGTCAGAGTTCTGGGCTTGGTGATCATGGATCACCGGCACCTTGAATCGTTCTTGTCGTCAGATTTACGAGATCAAAGTTTGGGAATCTTGCTGTCGATATTTATTTTCAATGCTTTCGCTATACGAGGTTATACGTATATATATACAAAGTTGTTGTCATACTTATAACACTTCCATCACAATGCTTATAGTCATATATATACCGCTATCCTGCCATCCGCTCATCACCTTTTTCAATGCTCAATTCAGGGCCATGAGCTGCTCATACAAGCGTTTTCAAACGTGAGATACCGAGACCGTGACGGAAAACAAAAGACGTTGAACCCTACTTGTCATCAATGATGCGAACCTAATTAACTTTGTAGAGTTTTGGCTTTTGCGTCCATGTTACGTATTTATATTTACCAGTACTAGTTCAGATATTTGTTATTTTGATGGCTACTTCAAATTTTCCTATGCCTAGCCTCATATCAACTGGAAGTTCCACGATTAGTATAGAGCTCTCTTCAGACTTCAATCCTTTGCCACTCTCTATAAATTAGGAACTACGACCTCGCTGAAAATGCAACCCATAACTTGGGAGAACCTCTGGAGCACCTCTATTCTGGACAATTGGTTTTACTTTTGGAGATAATACCGGCAGGAGGGTTAATAGGAAGAGTTCGTCAGTTATGTGTTTTCGCTTCCGGTTGTAATTATATTTTCGTTGCCGATTGTTTTATAATGAGACATTAAATCTTATGGATTATTTGACAGAAGTAACTTGTAAGTTACAAGTCATAGGGTGCTTCATTTTTTGGACATTCGGTTCGAGTACTCATTTAAACTAAATGACAGTAATGATTCAAGCAACAAATATTCATACATTCATCAATTAATTCACTCAATCCAATTGAGGTTTGAATTCGAGATCAGAAAGAAATATAACAGATTACAAAAAAATACAATGTAATCATGCAGATACGAAACCGTGTTTCCCAGCACCTGGGATTTGTGGTTTCGTTTTACCTATCGAGATGCTCCTGGTGAGTAAATCGTTCAGAAACTAAAAGATAACTACTACTACCTAATCTTAATATCGAGGACATTTGGGAAGATAACCCCATGGTTTAGATTTACAATTGGTCTTCGCCACGTTATTGGCTTTGTTCTTGATTGATTGTTAGAATAAGACTAATTTTGTCCCTATATTGCAACTACCGTTTATTTATTGTTTTCTTTGCGTTTTTGATACTAATTATACCAAGGTTTCTTTTGATTTGGCTGAAATCTAATTTGATATTGGCAAGAGCGATTTGCTTGTGTACAGCTTGCTTTCAATAGCTTTGTGCGGTTTTTTGATGGATATTGTGAATATTTTACATGAATAGCAAAGGAATCAAAGTTTAAATAATACTTTAATTACAAAAAGCGTCGATATTCCCCAAATCATATTCATACGTTGATATTAAATTCTTTTGTCATAGTATAATCAACCAAGTGGATGCTTAGTGAATGCTTAATGAATCCGATGATTTGGAAGGCCTGTAAATACTATTATAGCTAGGTCTACACTTTTTTGCATATCTGAAGTAGAAAATCCATATCAGAAAGTAGTTCGCAATTTCAATATGAGATTCTAATTGCCTTTTATTGCAAACCTTACCTAACGACCGAGATCCTGTGTGTACTGCTGATCTAAAGTGAATATATACCAATCAACCAATCAATATCAAGCAAGCTAATTTTGTTGTATATCTTGTTCAACTACGGAACTTGTCTCCAGACAACTCTTGAGACAAATCTTGAGACAAGAAAGTTGTCTTATGAGCCAAACAACAAACAACTCGAATTTGGTATACATCAATTATACCCATCATATAAGATCAAGTCAATTCCGTTGCATATCTAAAACCTCAAGATAAGCTAGTATACACAAGAACATGCTCTCAAACCCATCGGTCTCAAGTTCAACATCTCTATAACACTCCAGAAAATCCATTCTCGGTTAAAATGATTCGGGGAACACAGGAACCCGAACCTTATTTACCCCCAAGTCTGAGAGTATAGAGCTAATAGGCAGTCGCAAATGGTCGGAGCTAATGAGAGGACGGGGGGGAGCACTGGATTTTTGGCTGAATATTGAGTATCGTATATCTACAATAATGTTCTGAAATCTGGATGAATACTCAAGAATGTTGAACTAGGAAAAGTGAAATTCTGAGTGTTGTGTATCTACGATGATGATAATAATCTGCTGAAACCTCCAGACGAATACTCGAGAATATGAAATGCAAAACAAAGATTCATCCCATCTAGCTTCTGGCCATATACCTTTTGTTGCATATCTACAACAATTTTCCGAGAATTCTATATGAAAGCCCTTAAAGATCCAACTTTAGCGCTGCTGCCATCTTTGCTACAACTCGATTACTTGCTGAGATAATGAGCATTGCATGTTTGCAATTGTGTCCTCAATCCATCGGATGAAACCCTTTCGATACTCATTTAAATTCGAACATTGATGTTACCATTAGATGCAAGTTCGCATCACTCACCTACTACATCATATTCACTTCTTCTCGGCGAACTCCCGCCTTGAGTTTCTCTAATTCCTAACGTCGCAAGGAATCCACAAAGATTAAATTCACTACACGCATGATGAGTCATTCGTACGCCTTCGCCTCATTGTCTGGTTTTCCATATGATCTCAATACGGGTGATATCTTCTAACTCCACCAAATGACTACTAGAGAATAGGTTTGTTGACAAAGTATAAGAGACCATATAATCAGCTAGTTGTCGGAGGAAATGTTATGGTAAGTATGAAAATAAACGTCGTGATGGTAGCGTTTGATCAACGACGTGGAGCTAAGATAGTCACTACCTCTTAGTTCCCAAACTGCCATCTGCACATAATTTTGGTCATCGCCATTGTAAACGACTCCCTCGTTTGTCATGTCTCCGGCCGACGAGGTTCACTGAATGAAATAAGGCTCAGATTAGAGGGTAGATTGACTGATACTTTGGTTGGAGCCGCTGCTCGGTAAAATTTTGTATATTCGCCGAGATATTCTGCAGATTGATATAATTTCCTTTTTTTTGCTCACCTTGAATTAGATACACCTCCTGGAGAAATAGCCACAATTTGACACAAGCAGATCTGCCATTGTGTAAGTTAGTACGTTGGAGTCGATCGAGTCCCTTTGCTAGCGAATTGAGTCCTGCAAGCTGTCCGAATGAGCTGTCGGAGAGTTTTGGTCGATAAAAAGCGATATTCTTCCTAACGTTTCTGTGATTTTATTAGATGGGTCGTTAAAACCCCTAGGGGTCAAGTTCCCCAACCATGCTTACATAATCTCGGAACAACGCTTGGATTACCCCACAACCTCACAGTTCCCTATGATCGATCCGAACCTCGGCAAGAGTGTCGCTCGTATACCAATGTTTGCTCGAGATCTCAATTCAATTTGAACCCCAAGTTTCAACATCAACCTCTCATTTTATCTCTCAAGCAAATAATATCCCAGCATCTTGAAAGGTTAACCGAATTGGCAGGACTGGGAAGGAAGAGAGTGGAGGAACTGCAGCAACATGGCGAAGTCACGGGAAGAGGCTGTGAAAGCTGTGGAGGCTATTTTTGACAGGTATTATTTCAACTTTCTCTAGATCTCACTATGGTAAATTTGATGTTTATATATGCGTCTAGTGGCGAATGTGATGAACATAATGCAACAATTTACGCATATGCTGAAACCGGCCGAGGTTTGACGCTCTTCCTCGATACTCCGAGCAAGTCTCGTCCAATATCAGTGACCATTCGCGCCACAAGAAGTTCTTGGGCATAGAATTTGATGTGTCTTAAAGTTAATTCTCTTCCAAAGCTGTTTCACATGAACTCTTCAATCTTCAATCCTAATCTCTCTTCTCACTTCCAAAACCTTCGCCCCAGTAATCCTTCGTCTTCTAAAACCTAACAACCATCAGATACCGTCTAATCTCGAAATCCGAAAACTTCCAAGGCTTCGACTCGCAAATCATGAATGAAATTAAGATTCTCGACGCCACCGAGTCCGGCACCGCAACATTTGAGTTTCTGATCGGCGAACAATATGCGAATCTCAACGGTGTCATGCACGGAGGAGCCGCTGGTGTCATATTCGATATGTGTACGACCCTTGCTCTGGGTCCCGTTGCGAAACCTGGATCTTGGGAGTACGTTTCGTCTTTACCTTTTGGTGCTCGAGTCGTACTAATGATCCATAGTTTCCTGGGTGGTGTGACGAGGACACTTAATTTGAGTTATTTGAAGGCTGTTCCTGTTTGTATGTGAATTTTTATGAGACCATTCACTAGTGATGTTATATTCCAAGAATCACTAATATTTATTTTCAACTATCGTTCTTAGGCACCACAGTTCGCATATACGCCGAAGTGATCCAATTCGGGAGAACGATGGCAATGCTTCGTGGTACTATGACTAGTCAAGACGGATCGATTGTTTACTGCACGTGCGAACACCACAAAGTGCGGGTGCCGACTAAAAAGGAACATTTATACTATAAGGTTGAATGGGACGGATTATGGGTTGAAGATACAGATGCAAAATCGAAGTTATAAGAGTAATGAACTTTTGTACTCGTATTGTAGACAAGATGGTATGGTTTATAGTCATTGGAATCGTTATGAACCCGGTAGGTAAGTGTATAGGAGTTCTATTTGTGCCAGGAACCGACATTTATAGGCTTGGCTTGCACCAGGGACTTATTGAGAAGAAGAGAGTATAGATAGACAACGGAAAAGAAGGTTTGTTTTAAGATGATTCATCAAAGCGTTTTGAAACAAATGCATTAAGAAGTATTAAAGTGATCACAAGAAAGCACAAAATCCAGTCAACGAAAGTTTCGAGTGACCCTTGCCTTCGGGGTCTATAAAGTATCGATTTGACTTTATCTAACCAGTATCGCCATTCCGTTTGGTTATGTATCTGGACATACATCTAGTAGTAACTGGTGATCAACATAGTGACCAATAGAGCGATCAATAAATTGATCAGAAAACTTCTATTTGGGATCTTGTACTGACTGAGGTATATAGAGATTGCGTTGAGATGTGAGGGGGCTTCGAACTTCGATTTGCTTACTCGCATGTTCGATTTGGCTGTGAGAACTCATCAAATAAACAAGTAGTGCCATATGGTATCAATCTAACTTTATAATAAAAAATAGACATCTCATTACCACTTACATCTTCTACCTTCCACTTTCCACTTTCCACCCATTAAACAAGAATGTCGACATCACATTTTCTACTGTAAAGTTCTTCACAAACGGAAAACAAACAAAGTCTTAATTATCCAAGAAATATACGTCGAGAATATCGTCTAATCGGTTATTTTGACGAGAAAAGAAAAGACAGAAATAATTACGGGTAGGAACCATTCTTAGTCTAATCATCTCTCTACGAGACCAAGTGACCTCAGAATGGGCAGAAAGCCTTATACAAAAAAAGAAAAAGACCAAATTAGTGGTCACAAATTTATAATTTGTAGATCTCATCGGGAGTCGATATATAATCTTGGAAGTTGGCGCTCACCGGGAGTGAGAATTTAATGTTTATTAATCAGAGATAACTTACAGTACGAAAGGTGTGCCGCATACTATAACGGCTTCCTTATGATTGACTCCAATTACCAAGTACATATATATTTTCTCCTTTATCGAAGTACACTAGACTAAATACTCAAAGCGAAGACAATCAACAGCGCACGCATATTAATCCCACACATTACGCATCCCAAACCTCAAACCTCAAACATGATTCAAAGATGACACATCAACATATATCAAAACCGATTTAATTTGTAATAACAAGGGACATGTAAATCATAGATTCGTAAATCCAATCCAACGCACTGAAGCCGATCCGACGCCAACCGCAAGATTCCCAATCGTTTCTCATAAACACCCATGTCCTACATACCTACATCCCCATCTCTATATCCCCATCATCATCCAGCAGACTATCGACTAAACTATCCTGCAATTGCTGTTCCAATAACGATTCCTCCTCGTTGGTGGGAACAATCGTTCCCTCTTGGTCTGCAACAATCGTTCCTTCGCTTTCGTCTTCTGCTTCTGCTTCTGCTTTTGCTTCTGCTTCATCTTTTACTTTTTCTTTTTCATTCTCTTCTATGCTTTCCACTTTGATTGGATTCTTCATTATCACTTCCGGACCTCGGGTCTTTTGGACACCAAGACTCCCAGCTCTACTTCCATTGCTTCCTACACTAGCATCAAGTGGGGCACTCTCGCCCCTTACACTTTCTCCCAACACACTTTCTCTCATCACACTTCCTTGCAATACACTTTCCTCTCTCACATCTTTTTCCGCGAGAGCATTTACAATTTTACCAAGGGTAACATGTATCTTGAACAAGGCATTTCTACCAGTCGCATCTAGTCCTAGCTTTTTGTTTTCGACGGCCTCGCTAATCTCCTCGTATGTGGCGCGAAGCTTATCCTCGGATGAAGCGGGCGAAATGTGAAGTTTGGCGAGAAGAGGTGTGAGAGTTTTCTTTTCTTCCACTATTTTAGTTGTCAGATTAGTTTGGAAGCAATTAAAAATAAGAAGGGCAACCTACGTCTCATAGAAGAATTTAACCTCTCCAAAATATCCATAGCAAAGTCAAGATGAACATCTCCATTGACTGCCTTTTTCGCCGCCTCATCAGACAACGTGAGTTGATTTCCAGGAACGTAGCATTTTCTAGGATCAGTCCAATCAACCAAATGCGCACCGATTGTTCCAAGGCCAACCATTTCAGCCTCAGCATCTTCGTCATCATCTTGTGTTTCGAATAATTTGTGCATTGCATCTAGTGCCACACCGCGCATTCGGTCTTGGTTTTCCGCTCTGCTATAACAGTAGACTGGTAGGAAATAAGTCAGTGTCTGACGGACACCTTGGTTGTGAGCTGTGCTTGGATCAAAGTAAAGAACGACCAATGTCTTCAAAAGATCATCGATCGCGGGAGAGGCATCTGTAATTACACGCCCTAGCAGAAGCTTGGAAACGGCGACGGTAGCTGCTGCCTGGACCTCGGGATCTTTGGCTCCCGATTTCAAAGCCTTTAGATAGACCTTTGTCAAAATAGTAGGATTCGATTCCAGGAGTTGAGCGCCATGCTGATTGAGCATATCGGTCAAGATCTGCAGGGCAGTAATTTGAAGAGCGGAGTGGCCTTTGCTGAAGAAGTGTATGAAAAGGGCGAGATTCTCCTCGGCCAAAGACTTGTCAAGAAGCGAACAGAGACCAATACAGAGTAGACCGCGTTCTCGGACAGGTGCTTCGTGGCTGCGCACAGCTGGTACGACAAGGTTGTTTAGCATAGCTACAAGATCCGTGTTCTCCTTGAGACTTCCTTCAACATTCTCAAGCATACATTGCACAATTTGTAAGCATTTCATGTTGACCATAATCTCATGGACCGCCTTTTCTTGCTCTTCTTCCTCTGTCATCGGAGCCTTTTTCTTACCACGTCTAGCAGGTTTGTCATCGTCACTAACTTCAGACCTTGTAGAATGGAAGCTTTCTTCCGCATCTTCGAAGTCCTGTTCATCCATGACCGTATCGTGAACATCGGCAACAGCCTCCAGAACAATACTACAGAATTCCCTTTCACCTGCGGGAGTTGCGGCACAAATCCCCCTAAGGACTTCCACGGTTAATTTAGTGACTTCCTCGGGTAGATCAGGAATCGCCAAGTGTTGTCTTAGAAGCGTGAACATTTTCCTTCGTCCAACTTCATCTGAATAATCTAAGGTTCGAGCAATGTGGAGTAGTTGTTCGACAATAAATTCTTGCTCTACCGTGTCTTCTTCTTCGGCCACATCCTCTGTAATCTCCTGTGTCGCAATACTCTTTAAAGCCTCTACCAAAACTGCGGTATACCTCTGAAGGTAAAACGCGAGTTTCGTAACCTCGGGCATTTTCTCCTCGATCAAATCCTCATACTTGCTATTGCCATTGTTCCGGCAAAAGTCATTGAAACTTCTAGCCATAAACACAGCTTCGGCCGATAAAGTGTCCCAGAAGTGATCATCAAATGTGACAGCATCTCGGAAATCGGGTCGTCCTTCCCAAAAGCCTTTCATCGCTTCTAGCGCAACCCCGTTTTCGACTCCAGAATTAACAACGTCGATTCTTTCAAGAAGCTCCAATAGCGCTTCCATGTTTGGCACCTTACTTTCTTCGACAGCCTCACCTTCCGCAGTCTCGACTGCGGCTGATGCCATACAATCCTCAATCCAGCGTTCTCGGAAAAGCCTGCCCGCTGCTTTGCGAACGTTTTCGTCTCGATCACGAAGACCCCATCGTAGTAATTTTTCGCGCATCGACAGCGACAAATGTCGGAAATCTCCAAGTGCTGGTAAAAGTCGAGAATAGAGTGCCCGACGAGTCGCAGGATCTTGATCTCTAGCTCTTTCTAGCAGGTAAGGAAGCGTATTGGGTAATATTGGCAGATTGATCAAAAGAGACCTTCGTACGTCGGCACTGGGGTCATTTTGCAAAACCGCTAATAATTTTACAAGCAAGCCTCCCGACGATTCATCGTCACTTTCATCCGCATCCCCTTCTGCTTCATTCCCAGCTAATCTGCCAAGGCCCAGAACGACCTGTACTCTCACCATCGCCTCTTTATCGTGAATTCTGCGCAAGAGTCCATGTCGGAGTTGCTGAAAGAGATCGTTATCAATTGAGTCGAGAGAATTTATGACATGGGAGATCAGCTGTGTAGATCTAAATCGTACGAACTTCTCTTTGGCCGTCAAAAGTGGTAATATAGTCGACATGAGGTGACTCGTTAGTCTCGTACTTGGTGTTTCGACCAAGACTCCATCCTCCTCTTCATTTGCTGGGGTCATTTCATTGTCCTTCTTATTGGCATGTCTCAAGAATAGTCCAATGAATCGAATCGCCTTCTCTCCAACGCTCTCACTCTTCTTAATTGGCATCACTCTTAGGACGCATCTTGTGAATTCATATGTAAATTCCCCCTCATCAAAATCCTCCGCGCCAGTCTTATTCTTCTTGCTGGTAGGCTCATAGCAACACGCCTCCTGTATCTTGCGCAGATTAACAACCAATTTTCTGTGTGATGCGGTATTTCTTTGCGAATCCCGAAATATGGATGATATTTGCGTTCGCAATTCGTTCTCTGGTGTCTCTTCTGGAATTTCAACAAAAGGTGCTGAAACTTTGGCAGCAGCAGATCGGCGACTACTTGGTTCCGCCGTGGATGACTTGCGAGCCCCTGAACCCGATGTCCTCGAGCTCCTGCTAGAAACTTTGCCTGGCATCTTGCTTTCCTTGTGTTCAGATGTGGTATAAAAATTGCGCTTTTCTCGTTCGTTTGGCGATCGTAAATTCGCTGTAAGTGACTTGAGCGACCGCGATATTCGTCAGGCTCTACAATGGGTGTGTAGAGGTGTTTACTCGGGTTGCATGAAAGCGTACGAAGGTCGTCGTCTTTTGAATCAAACTCGAAGTTTGGCATCTTTATTTACACTCATTGTATTGTTTACTTTCCTACCCTGCTTAGTCATCCGTCGTTGTCCACGATAAGCGATAAGACCCCGCCTGCGGGACAAAAGTACCAATAGCGACATCGGGCCAAACAAGAATCGGATAAAGGGTCTCGGGAAATACAAAAAGTTTGGTGAAATTGCTCTTCCTAACTATTTCAAATATGTTCAGACTTGGTGTTCGACGCTTTGCCACTACAGCTATAAGAGCTGCGGAAAATGTCGCTCAAATGGAAGCCCCAAATCAATATGGCATTGGGGTTTCCAAAGCTCAAGGCGTGGTAAAGGGTTTAACTGGAGGTTGGTTTGAATCTCACTCCTTCATGGCGCCCTGGAAACTAATTGAAGAATTGTAGCAATTGGAAACACCCCACTCATTCGACTAAACCATATCTCCGATGCAACTGGCTGTGAAGTGTTAGGTAAGGCGGAGTTCATGAACCCGGGAGGATCAATCAAGGACCGAGCAGCTCTGTATGTTGTGAAGGACGCCGAAGAGAAAGGTTTACTACAGCCTGGAGGAACTGTTGTCGAAGGAACCGCTGGAAATACCGGAATTGGTCTTGCACATGTTTGCAGGTCCAAGGGCTACAAGCTCGTTATCTACATGCCCAATACACAATCCCAGGGGAAAATTGACCTTCTGAGGTTACTGGGTGCCGAAGTGTATCCAGTACCAGCGGTGGCTTTCGACAATCCACAAAATTACAATCATCAAGCAAAAAGACACGCGGATAGACTAGAGAATGCGGTTTGGACGAATCAGTTCGATAATATTGCGAATCGACGAGCCCACATTGAGACTACTGGACCAGAGATATGGAATCAGACCGGTGGAAAAGTGGATGCCTTCACTTGTGCCACAGGAACCGGTGGTACCCTGGCTGGAATCACCCGATACTTGAAGACAAAGTCGGATGGGAGAGTCAAATGTTACCTTGCTGATCCCCCGGGAAGTGTTTTACATTCATACATACAGTCAGGTGGAAAGCTGGTTGATAGAGCGGGTTCCAGTATCACAGAGGGAATCGGACAAGGCAGAGTCACAGACAATCTAAAACCGGACATTGATTTATTAGACGGCTCAATGCACATTAGTGACGAGAAGAGTATCGAAATGGTTTACCGCTGTTTGGATGAGGAAGGATTGTACCTCGGAGCTAGCTCATGTTTGAATGTTGCTGCTGCAAAGGATCTAGCTGAAAAGCTCGGAAAGGGGCACACTGTAGTGACGGTGCTGTGCGATGGAGCATACAGATATGCGGACCGGTTATTCTCCAAGAAGTGGCTATCGGAGAAGAAACTCCTTGGAGCAATTCCTAAACATTTAGAGAAGTATATTGTGCTTCCGTAATTTATTGTACAAATAAATACAAATACAAAAGTTTTCGGCCAATCATTAATCGACTTTCGTGGATTCTGAGCCAAACAAATCGATATAAGTCCTAAGGCCCAAATTGCCCGCAGAAACTCCCTCTAGATCGGATGCGTACCTGTTGACTCGGGACTCTAATTGAGATATGCTCGCCTTCAGCCTCGATGACGCCTTTGTTTCCGGGCCGAAAATCTTCAGTGCTATTTTCATCCCATGCAGCACCGGTGCTGCAGCTACAAGCCAATGATTTTTAGCCCGGAGAGTCTTTTTCTCTAAATCTTCTGCAGAACGTTCTTCACCATTATCTTTGTATTCATTGACCAGTTCTGAATGGACGCGTTTGGAACTTGGATACACTCGTACCTCGGGCCTATTCAAATTGAGTTCGGCAGCGCTCAAGTCGTATGGCGTCCCGAGCAGCCTTGTAGTATAAGTCATGACCTTCCCATCCACATCTTTCATATTTGTCTCTTTTGCAGCACAAATTGCAGACAAATCCAGTAGTATGCCAATGACATCCGGAAGAGCCCGAACGTCATTCTCATCCGTATCAAGGAAAGGATCCTTATGTCCAGCATGTTTTGGATCCTCGAGTAGATCTACCACCATTTCCGCCCATGCGAGAGCCTGTTTCGTCTCTTTCTTTTCAAAACCACTGTTCTTTGCCTTGTGATAAATCCAATACATGACAGTTTGGACAACTTCTTCATCTTGCAAGCTGAATCCTGTAGCGCGAACTCTTCTTGCCGACTCGATAATGGCATCCATGCGTCCCATTAAACCGGCTTTCCGAATCATCTGGCAATATAATGGTTGGGTTAAGGGCCGCTTACAATCGCGAAGCCCCTCGAGTAAATTTGGCAGATTATCCCAATCTTTGTTATCGGTCATGAGGTTGAGAACTTTTCTAAATCCCTTGGTCGTGTGTGGTAAATCTGTTAAACGGTTTATATGCTCTAGGACGAATTCCTCCTCACCAATATGGACCTTGACTGGGTCACTCAAAAGTGCTGGTGCATGTCTCGACCCGTATACAAGCTCTTGATCGTACTCTGAAAGGTGTGCGGGTAGGAAGAGGTTCTTTCGGTATTTAGACAGTAGGTCGTCAAGCTCAGGAGAGGAGGTTGGTAAAAAAGATGGAACATGGCCTACTCTCGAGTCAATAAAACAGACATAGTGTAGCATCTTGTAGTCACATACCAGCTCTTGGACATACTGGAGAATTCGTGAATGATCGCTGTCGTCTGGACGAAACTAGGGGCGCATGTTTGAATAAGCATTCGCCGCCACGAATGACTTTAGAAAGGCCTTTTCCGCTCATAATGCCCGTATGAGTAAATCCAGGAAGCTTTGTGAGAGTGTATGGTCACTAAATGAAGAGCGGAAGTTGATCGTTATCAATCTATGTGACTTTGAGTGGATCTCATTAAATTATTATTTTGGAGGTTTGGGCGGTTTGGGCGGTGACCCCAAAAGCGGCAGAATTTTTCAGATTGGTCGCATTGAACCTCACTTCAATACAAATTCTAGACCTCAACAACTATGGCAACCATGATACCCACATTGCGGCCATTGAGCTGTTGGAAACTCCTACTACGACAATCGAGACAACAGAAGGTAGTTTCGAGGTCGTTGAGCACATATCACCACTCAAAGCCGGCGTCGCAAACTCCTCTCCAGACTCCTCTCGAGACTCAAGGTCGGTCCTCTCCATTGATTCTACAACTGAGCATCTTGGTATACTAATACCTTGAATAGCTGTCCGAAAAATCAAAACGTACCCTCCACCGCCATCACCGGCGCAGCACTTCAGAGAGCCCCTCAAAAACATCCACGCCGAACAAATAGCCGTCCTCGATCCCACTGGAGTCCGCACCAACCTATTCCTCAAAACCAACCCAGAAGCAGCCAGAGTTGGCGATATTCTTCTCGTACGTCTCAAAACCGGCGATCCATTTGCTGGAGTATGCATCAATATCCGCCGACGAGGCGTGGAGACGGGTGTTCTGCTGAGAAATCAGTTGACGAGAGTGGGTGTTGAGATGTGGTATAAGATATATAGTCCGATCGTGGAGGGTATTGAAGTGGTGCAGAGGAAGGCGAAGAGGGCTAGAAGAGCAAGGTTGACATACATGCGGAAGCCTAAGCATGATATGGGCAGTGTGCAGAATATTATCTTGCAATACCAGAAGACAAGGGGTGTGTTAGGGAGACCCGAGGGCGAGAAGAAACAAGTTAGCAAGAGGAAGACAAAGCCAAAGGCAAAGCCAAAGGTAAAGGCAAATGGAAAGAAGTAAACGGCGCTAGAATGGTGAATATCAGCCGTTGGCTTCAGAAAACAAGACATCACTTGTATATTATTGTCACATTGTAAGAACACAAAGACTTTCGATTGTTCCCCCGTGACTTTAGTATTTCGAACGGGGTCAGTATCTTGCAAAATATCAAAAGCAAGGAATCATTATTTTTGCTTATCGGACATTATGCCTCAATTTATTGACGAAGTGGACTGTTTTGAAACAGACACTTATTTCTTTTACAGATGGGAAACGAATATGCGCGAAGATACAGTATTTGCATAATCATTGACTCTTGGGATCAAGCGAGCTCCGTCATAGATTATTTGAGATTGCAGCATAGTGCTGCATTGACCGAATTCAGTAGAGCTTATCCTCATATGGAGAGTGATTAGAAATTGAGGCGTTAAATGCCATCTCTACGGTGCTCTAGTTAGGCCTACAAGTTCAATCCCAATCAAGGCCCCATGTCAAGTAATCCATGGCCTCTATTCCAGCGCTTCACGGCCTGTAGCCATCATTCCTCGCAAGCTGCTGCTCCCTATCATTCAACTTAGACGAGATCTCCCCATAAATTTGCCAGCCCGTCTCCAACACCTCGATCGCAAAATCCTGCCTATCCCAGAAGATTCTGCCCGCCTCCGCGTACCTCCATCTCCCAATTTTTCAAGATGCCATAATTTATAAACGTGATCCTCTTCATGATCCTCCAGAGCATGTCAGCCTGTCGAACCATCGGGTCTGTCATGTTTTCGCAGAGATAGTGGCCGGCTTGAATAAATGCGGGGGGTATATCGAGCATGTCGATGCTCGGGAATATGGGTGGTGAGGCCTGATTTGCAATGGTGCTGAACTTATCGACGGCTAAGACATGCAGCGTGTCGATCTTGTATTTGTAGGCGAAGATGTATACTTTTGTGTTAAAAAGTAGCCGCGAGTCGCCAAGGTTGGTGGAGGGATGAAAGTAATGCTGCGATTGGGGTCCTTGGGGAGCGCGTGGTGTATGACCAGGTGTGCTTGAGTTGGAGTAAGTACCGTCAGGGTCATCGTTGTAATTGGAAGAATAGAGGTACAGAAGGACCGCTTCTACTATTAGTGGGTCCTCATCGGTCATATCGAATTGCCTTCGATTCTCTGTCGTGAGACTCCATTTTGGGTCGCTTCTATTTGCGAGGATCTCGGAGCGAGGTAGTATGATTGCGCTGTGTGCAGTGAGGACTCTGTGGCTAAATCTTAATTCAATGTCGTGGTTTTCTCCTGATCTGTAAAGTCTAAAAAGTTAGTCAAAACAGACGAATCGGACATCTTGTCTTACTTCAGTCGGGCTTGGGACTCTGCGATTTCATGTATACCCATGGCTGCTGAATCAGAAGAAATATTACGTCGGTGAGTTGGTGGAAGCTCATACCTTATACTCCTCGATCAGTCAAAGAATGAATTTTGGTTATTTAGACCTTTTGTTCCTTCTGTTCTCCGTCAAAGCAATTCATGGCTGGGAGATGACAGAAGATATCACCCTCTGAGTTCTAGTGTTTTCTCTACTTTAGCTACATGGACTTGTGATTGATTTTGCTAGAAACTTGAAGATTATTCTGTACCATATGGCAGAATCTGAGCAATTCTTGTAAGATCTTACGATCTCGAATGAAAGCGGTGTTCTTTCTGAGAAAAAGAGAATGTTATTGCACTTGTGATCGTATTTATTTGCAACTATTGTCATAATTATCATCAAGAAACAAAGCACACATTCCTTACAATCGTCAAAGCGACCCGTATACCCATCAAAGCACGTCAAAGCTCATCCAGCCTATAGTATGATAAATACATGATACATACCATCCTATAATTTATCAAATATTCATCTGAGAACCTTTTAAGATTGCAGTAGCAATATCGCCTCTCTTTTCACACAACTGAACAAATTCGCACCTCTTCAGAAGCTGGCGTACATGCTTGCTAACGACGTCCAAAGCTACGTTGCGAAGACTATCGCCTCCAAAGATATCCGGCGTACCTTCAAATATAAGTTCGATACTCTCCACAAAAGAAGAAGAGTTCCAGCATGTGATCAGACTAGATGAATACATGTGACGAGCAAGGTTCTTCAGTGGTTGAATGTCATATTTTTCGGCAATGATGTAGACCTTTGCATGCTTGATCAAATCCTGCGCGAGAAGCTCTACGTTGCAAGGTAGATCAGTGCCTGTATTATTTTCAAAGAGATAATCAGATCTAGAATTACCGGAAGCTATCTGAGCCTTCATCCAAATGTTAGCAGATGTCGCTGAAGTGTCTGGCAAAGTAGCCCGTGTAGGTATTTGATTTACACTCACAGAATTTAGTTGGTCGCCAAACAAATTTGATGTTGATGTCGCAGCAGGAACTGAACCAAATGCCGTGTTGGATGGTATTGCTGTGGAACCAGTTGTGGATGCAGAAGTTGTGGTAGGAGCAACCGGGCTGGATGTATTCGTCGTTGATGTTGTATTTGTAGCTCCGCAAAACATATTGAATGTTTCCCCAGTTGCCGCTGCAAAGCTGGCATTCCTGTGGTTTATATATCTTGGTGAGGTTGCAAACATGAAGGAACTGTCTGAGCTTGGAAATGGAAACGGGTCATACGCAGGCATTGGCGCTGCAGGCTGCGAGGTAAATCCAGGAAATTGGGCAGAAGCGTTGGTAGTAGCATTCATATTGACTGGGGCGCTGAATAACATACTGGGTTGAAACAACGCGCCGAATGTCGAAGCTGAATCCCTAGTACTAGGTGTTCCATCTGGCTTCGCAGATGTCGTACTCTCTTCCGACGTAAGCTCGTTCTTCTTTGGTGCGAGTACTATGTAGGTGCCATTATAAAGAAACTTAATCATGAATTCGACAATCTCTGGTTCATCGTCCTCGAGATTGATCTCACCAGTGGTAGCTTCCTGAACTTTGGTGTCAGCATGAACAAAACGCTTAGCGTCGCATTGTGCTCCAATTACCTTGAAACCATGGTCGATAGCCGCAGCAAGTGGCCTCGATTGAGAAAGAACAATTGCTCGATGAACTTTGAATTCTCTATCTTGACATTTGATGATGACATCCCAGTATCTGCCTGTCAAATACAACCTGTGGATGTTCAGTATTATTTTATGGATGAAATCGAGCATCACACTTACTGGGAAATCAAATGAGAAAAGTCCTGCTTCTCAGAAGAGAGTTCCTTGAATATTTTTGTTGAGGCCATGATGTACTCGAGTATCAATTTGAAGACTTGAGAAAAAGTTATATGGTATTGACTTTTGTTTGATGTTGTTTATGAGAACTGGAAGTATGTCTGGAAAACTTTTTATTCAGTTGATTCAAACTACAGTTTCCTTAACAACCTCGAACAGTATTGGAACCTTGGTGAATACCAACCAGTACAATAGACTAAAGTGAGTGTTAGTTAGTCTGCTCCGGATTTGTACAGCTAAATATTAATAAGCAATTTTAACACGTGAAGGTACTATTTTAGACTCATAGGTTCCAGACGGCCGCTCCATGAAGAGCCGACTATTATCAGAAATTCACCCGCTCCTCTCCACTCCAGTCCTCCAGTCCCGTCCTCCACTCCTCCTTCCCTCCATAATCTCCTAAGCCCCACAAAAATAACTTCCACATCCACCTCAACCTCAACCTCCAAAATGGCAAAAGTTTTAGAGCGCGACGCTCTTAAACCCCAATGAACCGTCCTCGCATATATACTATCATATACGGATTCGTCACTGTCCGATCGAAGCCCTGCCAATTGCTAAGTAGAAAGGCGGACATCATTCACGAGAATGATGAATTCTACCGCTGCGCCATCGAGACGTGGGGGTGCTTGGATTGATGTTGTATTATTTGGGAATATATTTAATGGATCGGCTAGACTTGGAAGCCGATATATAGCGCTGCCATCATTGATCGAGCTAGGTAGTCACATGTTACGTCGTTGATAGGTGCATGCCTTCTTTACTGGCGTATCATGTAAGGCTCGGCACTCGATTAAATTTCAAGTCCAGTATTCTTCAAACTTTTGGCAGATACGGTTTTATTTTCCGAATTCGGGTTGGACTGACTTCAAAAGGTGTCTTGTTGTTCACTGTAAGTCTCCAGCAACGAACAGATGATTTACGATGCGGATTCTCTTGGTGGCTTCGTGACGATGTTACCACTTGATGCTTTTCGTAATCAGACAACCTCTTTCTGAGGGAATACTAGAATTTTTAAAGCATTTCACAGTTCCAGTTCGCTGTTGCAGATCGAAGCGCATAGAGGTCTGATATACTCTCTTGCTTTCAGGTATATATCCAGACTCGCGCCCTTCCTCTTCCAATTCCACAACCGCTTTGGCTATATTACCAGCCAATGCGCTGTCCCATACTCCTTCACGCCATGACTTCGACAACAATAACGAGATGGCTTCTGATCGGATCGGGAAGTCTCGACATTTGAGTGCAACGATATATATCTGACCGATGATTCCGGAGTCGAACGTGAATTTTCCTGTCCATGCAGGATGAGACATCAAACTTTTGGCTGAAGTGAGGACTTGGCGAAAATCATCTAGATAATTGTCAAGAGCAACTTGCGAAGAATTTAGAGCCGAGGATATTGCGATCCGGCAGAGAATCCAACGTAATCTCAGTATGGTGGCGCCTGCGAAATCTTTACTGTTGGGGAAGAGGTAGCATCTTTGGAAAACTGGAATAAAAGCCTTGTTCCAGGAAATCAGTTCGGTGAGATACCTATGTTGCTCTTCAATTGCAGCCGACGAAGATTTCGTATTAACAGTGGGTGTCTCATCATGATCCTCATAAGCACGCATTGTAGCTTGCGCTGCATTCAATGTGGGCAAAAGATGCAGGAGACGACGCATGATGAGATCCCAATAAGCTTTTGCTTCCGGAAGTGACACGAACTCTGGAGGCATGTTTTCCACACACGAGGACCCGGAATTCTTAGCTAACATGTGATATGCCATGCCCCGACCATCTGCATTGAAGCTCAATGAAGCTATTTCAAGTGAGCCAAATATTTGGTATATCTCATCCTCTATGTCACTTGGGACTGGAGAAGATATTCCAAATGTGACAGGATCTGCCAACGCATTGTGCTTTTCCTTCTTCTTCGCCTGGGATATATCGCTTCTAGATGCGTGCTCATGATGATATGCTTCGATCAAACGGATACCGGCTCTGATATGTGCGGTGGCAAATGATTGCGTTCCGTATATGTTCTCGAAGCAGACAATGAGCAAACAAAATAGCAAAGCTGTTCTTGAGGATTGGCCTCGTTGGGCGATATCTGCCTTCATCGATTTGACCGCTTTATCATATTGTCTGAGGGCAAAGACGTGATGTTCCTCGATAGTTGAGTTTGCAATGGGGGAGCATGATATTTCCTCTTCCGTATGCAATATCATATCGAGCGCTCCGATGGCAACCGCAGCATGACGAATTGGCTGTTCCTGCTCGCCTGCTTGCAACATTAGGTGACTCCATATCTTCGAATCAAAAAATCCACATAGCCTTCTTGTTGTATTTTCTCGGAAGAAGCAGAAGTACCGGTATTCTTGTTCGGTCTCAACGATTGTGCTTCTCGGCTGCAGCACTTGTATATTCATCCGAGTGGCCTCCGAAGCTGTTCTTAACATCAGTATGTCTTGGAATTGGATACTCAAAGAAATTTGCAACATGAGAAAGCTAGTGAAGTGGGAATGATAGGGGATCGACCTTTAAGTGGCATCGTGGTAGGATTCATCGCAGCACAACCGACCTCTGCTTGTACGTAGGGTCGATTCTGGGCAGCAATCCTGCGATTGACACCATACTGAGACATCTCTACTATGTACCCAGCACATTCGAAGCCGGAAGCTATACATTTTGCACAAGCCGGCTTCTTCTCATCACATTTAATCCTCCGTTTTCTGCAAATTGGAGGTTAGCAATTCACGCGATAATGGGATGGTGGCGAAAATAAGGTTTCAAAGATGTAATCACAAACTTGCAAGTCCAACAACCAGTCCTCGTCTAAACCATCATGTTCGTCAACCTGAAGTTATATATCGCGTGATTGATAATGCCATACCTTGGGAAAATATGCTCGTGTTCGTTCTCCCTTTGGTTTCGAGCCAACGTTTGTGCTCCTGCGATTACTCGTCCCTCGTGGCATCATTGAGTGGGCTCCGGTCACACAATCAACATAAACGCACTATCAGCATGAAAAGAACTCTTAGGCAGAAGGTTTAGGGTAGTATATTCTGCTCAATGGTCATCTACTAGGAATTTTTCTCGATTTCAGGAGAATTGTTTGTCTGCGCAATGCGGCTGAGATGATCCTTTAAAAGGCACGTGAATCGGTCATCACGCTGACGCCAAGAGAACTCCCATGTCACGGTCTCACGATCCAATTCGACTCCCGATATCTTTTGTCGAGGTTTCCGCTTGTCTTGGCAATTTCAGACCGTTGTTGTTTTTATTTTTACTAATTGTCTTGAAGCAAAATAGTTGGTACCTATGTTCAGTTTATGGAAGTCTCAAGTAGAGCGATCCGAAACTTCTTATAACTCAAAGTATCGTTATGTGAAGTCATATAATCATATATTCATGTATCATCAGTTATCTATTTGTCACCAAGCCCTGGTCCATTGACTCCACCCACAAGCTCAGTTACTCAGTTTTCCAATCTCCCTTTCCCTTTCCCAATTCCCAATTCCCAATTCTATTCGTATCTCGGGGGCGGCAATGCCGTATATGCCCTCTGCCTTCTTTCATGCAACATGACCTCTATTGCCATAGTAGCGTTTTCTGCCGTACAAACCAGTTCCCCGTCTCCCACCATCTCCAAAAACACAGTTCTGCAAATCGCTTTCGCCAATGTTTCTACATCCCTAGCATTGCCCCAGCCATGCGTCGCTGTCAAAAGCGTCATCGATCGCAATAACTGTTCATATTCTCTCTGTTGGGTCTGCTTCAGAATAGGAATTGTGATTCCTGCAAGCTCTAATTTCATCTCCAAAATCTGCAAACAATGGAGAGGCTTCAGAGCTGGGAAATTTAGTTCGTCGGGAAAACGTGATGCAAGGCCAGGATTTGCTGCCAGTAGCGAGTTTATTTCGTCTTCGTAACCCGCGAGGATTACTATCAAATTTCCATGGAACTTGGGTTTGGTGAGGAGATCAACGAGCTCGGATACTACTTCAGATGTGAAACTGTAGCTTTCACTGTGGGGTGCTAGACGGTACGCTTCATCGATGAACAACACTTTTCCCAGAGCTTTCTCCAGAACTTTGGCTGTTTTCGGTCCCGAGTGTCCCACGTATTTGCCAACGAGGTCGCTGGCCGAGCATTCGATTACTGTTTCGTCGGATAGAAATCCCATGTCATAGTACACCTTTGCGAATTTTCGTGCTGTCGTCGTCTTACCCGTCCCTGAAAAACGAAACTGTCAGTGTTGGTTCTCCTAGGTTACGACGGGGCTCATATATCTTACCAGGAGGTCCTTTGAAGACGAAATTCGTCGGGATATACTTTCTTGGGTCTATGTCTCTCGATTTCATGGCTTGACAGACGTTCTGATATTGTCCCAACTGCTTCACGATATTCTCACACCCAATAACGTCGCCGAATAGTTTTTGAAGGTTGGCATGTGCCGATCTGCCCCTATCATATTCTGGGTCGAAATCCTCAGGCAGAAATACCCACATGCCAGACCTTTCTTCCACAGGAATTTCCGACATTCGCGTTTGGTAGTTGCTTCTCGCAGTAGCAATCAAGTTCTCCACTTCTCCGCCATTGCCAAAATTTAATCTGGTGCTGGCTTTCTGAAGGACATCCATAGCAACCTTGATGGCTTCTTCCGTGGCTTCAAGAACCTGGGACTCTAATTTAGAGCGAAGTATTTTCTTTAATTCATCTATAGAAAAGTTTTCGAACCAAAATGCATTTCCGACAGGGAACCTTCGACTCAGCCCAGGATTCGAGTGATTTAACATCTCCAGCATCGGCTCCTTATATCCTAGTAACAGAACGCATCGATCATCGCCGGGATTACCTTGCACTTCGGCAACGAGAGTATCAATAACTCCTTGTCTGTATGAATCGCTGTCGTTCCCGGTGCCATCCGAGTTCCCACTATACATCATGTATGCCTCATCAATCACCAGCACATTACCTCTCGCGGCATTGAGCGCAGCCTTGGTATTAGCTTCCGAATCTCCGATGTATTGTCCGATAAGATCACTCGGATTCCGGAAAATGACCTCGCCCTTCGAGAGGACACCAATCTCTCCGAGAATCTTGGCATACAACTTCGCAACTACAGTCTTGCCAGTTCCAGCTGGACCCATGAATAGACGATTCAAGGTGAATTGATGCAACGGTTTTTCTTCGAGCTCTCGTTGGTAGTTTGCTTTGACAAGTTCGAGGAGTGTAAGTAGAGAGGTCTTGACCTTTTCCAAACCGATGAGCTTCTGAAGTTCTTGCCAAGCCTCGCTCTCTAGAATCGCAGTAGAAGGATCCGGGCCGAGTATATCTTCTTTTGTAAATAAGAAGTCTTCTGGGTCTGGTACTGGCGTTTCTTCAGTGTCCGAATCTGAATTGGAATCTTTCTCGGATGATTCTTGTGCTTCATCGGACAATTTGTCTTCGTTAGGTTTATCATCCCCTTCAGCTTGGTTCCCAGTGCGATTTCCGGCATCCGTAGGGCCCTCGTATGTTACTTCGAGATGCTCATCAGGTTTCGTATATAGTGGAGAAATCTCCCCTTTCGGTGTTGGTCCCTCCGTCACCGTCACCTCTTTGGCTAATGGGCTAGTATTCTCTTCTCGCTTAGGCTCTTCCGATTCTACCCCCTCCACGGCATTTGACTCTGTACTGATTTCTGATGGCTCTGTTGGATCGGAAACGACTAACAGAATGGATTCTTCCTTCGTTCTTGGCTCATTCAACAAGCTGTCCTGGGCTGGGAGTTCCAACACTTCCGGCATAGTATGTTCGTCCAATGACGATTTCTCGCGTAAAGGTTTTGCTGTTTCTTTTGTAGTCTCCTCGCCTATGATCGTCTTCTCATCTTTGGATATATCGGTATCCCCTTCCGCAACCACAACGCTTATGTTGGCTGCCACCTCTATTTTGATATGTTGGTCTTTATCCTCGATTTCCTGACCCGTACAGTTTTCTATCTTGGAGCTTTGTTCCGTGTCAGGCTTTCCTTCTGCTTGAGGGTTCTCCTGCTCTTCGTCTCTAGCAGTCTCTTCGCCAACAATGCTCTTCTCTACAGTCTTCTCTTCGTCGATTTTTTCTTTTGCAGCTTCGTCTTCCGCGGCTTTGGTGGTTCTCTCTTTCCGAACCTTAGACAATCTAGCAGATTGTCTCTCCCAAATTTGGCCAACGAGGTTCTCCGCAGCTCTGGCATTTCCAAATTGGGAGCCACCTCTCGTCCTACTCACCCTCTTCGCTGCAATTCGCATGTAAAGTCCATCATATCCACCCTCAACCTCCATCTTCCCATCGAACTTCTTCTTAATACATGAACTCAGGATTTCGAGTAATTCGGGTTCCGAAAAATCGTCGAATGTAAGAACATTTGGGAGTAAACTGGCGACACTCTTCGTTCCATGGCCTAGCAGTTTACGCATTCCTTTTTCGTGTCCAGCAAGAATGAAAACTACAGATCCTTTTTTCTGGTCGATTTTTTGAAGAAGAAAATTGAAAATCTTGGTGCCGTTGTTATAATCGTCCAGGGACATTGCATCATCGATGAACATCACGCCGCCACCAGATAACCGTTCAACATACTCTTTTAATCTATCGATGCCTCCATCAGAAAGATAGGTACCTGTTGTCTCGATAACCTTGTCCTGTTGAATAACTCCCATAGAATATAGGTATTTGGCATAAATCCTAGCCATGGTAGTCTTTCCGGTACCTGAGTTACCCATGAAAACTGCACCGAACCTCTCCTCTTTCAAATCAATATTCTGCCGAATCGAGTTCTCAACCTTGGCTTTCAACTTTCGCACATGCTCTTTGACTCCCTTCAAACCGGTCATACACATGATATCTTCCCAAGCCTTTTCCGCGTCTTCTGCTCTCTCCTGCTTAGATTTTTGAATTTTCGCTGGAGGTCGTTCTCCGGCCTCTGAATCTGTATCTGACCCGGGAGCATCAGATGCATTATCGTTATGTCTTGAAAAGTTGGGTGAAGGAGGAGGCGGCGGTCCACTAATTCTTGGTCCAGGTCCTCTGTGATATGTCCACCGTTGTGTCGAGTCATTCCATGTATACTTCACTAACGGTGAGTCCAAATCGGTCGGCATATTGTAAGGACAATGAGGATCTTTCCAATGATCCAGAAGCTCTTCCTCAGGTCCTCCCGATCCGCATACACATTTTGATCGTTGATTGGGTCCCCAAAAGGACATTATCGTCCATACCTCTTCTCGCTGTCTTTGGTAATCGGGGTTCCATATACAGCTAGTTGTTGGTAATCTCTCCAACCCAAAATCCATCTCAAAACCAGCGAGTTGCTTAACGATCCCCTTCGGAATACCTAAAAGATCGTCTTTAGGGTAAAAGAATTCCTCCAACCATAATCGAATGGCCTTCAGCAGGTAGGGAAACTCAGGAGTGATATAAGTCGGCACAGATGATAATTCCATGCACATTTTTGCATCAACATCCATCATAACCATAACATCGTCATCCAAAAGGACTTCCTGAATAATCCCCGGGCTCCTAACCTCCACCGCTGAATCCACGAACGAAACCTTCATATCCGAAAATCCAGCATCAAGTTTCAAAGTCGGAAATCTCGTTCTGGCATCCCCCTTCAATTCTTCATCCAATCCATCACTACTCTCCTTCTCATCTCCCACCCTCCTAAAAAGCGGTAAATCCTCCAACCCCGCACTCCCATTTCCCCCCACCAACTCCCCCAATCCATCCAACCCATCCTGAGAAGTAAAATCAACCTCATACAATCTCTCCAGTGCCCTCCTCAACAGTCCATCCACCGCATACACATCATCACCCAATAAATGCCTCGCATGAGATCTCCTCACAAACGGAACTATTTTCCGATATACCTCCGATGCGTTCTCAAGGGAGAGAATTACTTGCGTTAGAATATTTTGACATTTGTTTTTTGTGTTGGTGCAAGAGGTGCAGGAGATGCATATACTTTTGGATTCTGGCGGCATTTTCGGGGATGGTATGTTGCTGATTCGGAAGGTTGGTGTGTTTTGTTTTATTTTAGGTCTTGTGGAGGACGTTGAGTTTGATGGGTTTGATGGGTTTGATGGATTGGATGTTGTACCAAACACAATATAGTTTTGAGAAGGGTGTGTACTGTTTGTTATGTGATTGATTACCCCTCAATTCAGTGAATAGTATAACCAATCTTATTGCCCAATAATATGAAGTAAGTATTCAATTACCACAAACCACTTTCAAAGATCAATAATCTATTGAAACCCCGTACAATAAATAACTCAAAAGATCCACTCAAAAATATTCCCTTCCTCTTCTTTTCTTTCCTTTTCCTTCCTTTCATCTGTATATAAAATAAAATCAGTATAGGAAAATACGCCTGCACCTACAATATATAGCCACAAAATCGAAAATGCAGGCATCCGATCCAATCTACTCTACTCTTCTGATTCATATGCAGCACAATAAGGCTATCTATCGTATCGGTGTCACACCCACTAGTTCCAACTAGTCCTTATCCTATCATTATCATTTGGTTTTCCTACCGGATGACTCAAGAGTCAAGGCTGAGGCTGAGGCGGTCTTGATATCGGCGGGCCTTTCTTGTGTGGATTGGATTGGATTGGTTTGGTTTGGTTTGGTTTGGATGCGCCACTTGTTTGGTTTCGTTTTTGCTTGGTTTTGCTTGATTATGAGTTGAGATGAAGTGAAATGAGATTAAGGAGGGGTAAGTAAGATCAAATTTGACAAGGTTATATTACGAGTATAATAATAAGGTTAATCCCCTAAAATCAAAACATTTTGCTTGGAAATTAGTGAATGGCCCGTAGGTTAGCAAACGGGGGCCCTCCACTATATGTATATGTACTCCATATGCAGTATGCATATGCACTGTATTAGTATATACCAAAAGCGAACTCGGTGAGGGCGGGGATAATATCAATCATGTGGTGGGAACAGGGGTACGGTTGTATGCTGTCTACAAGTTGACCCCTCTCAGCCTCATTGTCAATATTGTGGGGAGAAGGAATATCGGAGGATTCTGCCTTGGGAGTTGACAGAGTGGGGGAAGGTCTGGATGTGTATTTGTGGATAGATGGATAAAATGGATAGATGCACGTGAGTCACCCCGACCTCTAATTGCATTTTATATTTTGTTGATTTGCATTATACCTGATATACTTAAGTATTTGGCTATTTTCTAGGTCGATAATGTTATGAAGCTGAAGCTTGAGTTCTTGTTGAAGTTAGATGATAAGGAAGTGATGATAACTAGGCCTAGGCCCGAAAGAAAGATATAGTCTTTAAGATATTATTTGTTAAGTTAGATCTATCGTTATATATAAATTTGGATCTAGAATATATAACATAATAAGAATTTGAATATTAGTAGTAAAGTCATAATCGATTTGAATATTATAATCTTCGAATAACTAGATATTGAATTTTACTAATAGTAGTAGTATAAAAGTTTAGATATTAATCTTTTTTAAATTCTAAATCGTAATAATATCTCTTAGATTTAGATATTAAATAGCTAATCTAAATTAAATCAATTCTATATAAATCTCTTTATATAAATACTTTAAAATAATAGTAATTAAATTAACTTTAATTAGAAGCTTTTTTAGATATAATAAATACTTATTTATATTGCTAAACTACTCGAGTAATATCTAATCTAAACCTCATATTATTCCAATAAAAAGTCTAAATAGTAGTTATAATAATAGTAATAATTGAATATCATTGCAGTTATTATTATTTGCTAATCACAAGTTATCTATTACCGGCTAGTTAGTCTAATCTAATTTAATCTAAATTCATTCAATCCTCTCTCCCTCTCTCTCTCCCCCCTTATTTCCATTCCTCCACCCATCAATCCCATCAAACCCACCTAGAATCTCGCACTGTTCCTATTAGCCCTCTCTCCTCCACCATCCCCTACTCCACCCCTCTACTCCCTCAATATCCCTTCATCCTCAGCACCTCACAACCTCACCTCACACCCTCTCAAAACCCCATATACACCCTCCACTCCACCCTCTACCAACTCCACCCATCACCTCCACAACCTCACCTCCACCCTCCCACTCTCCACCCCAAACCCATCTTACCTCCATAATCCCCCCCTTTACCCCAATCCAACCATCTAATCATCAAACCACAAACCACAAATCACAGAAAGCAACAAACACAATACATAACACACAAGCAAGTATACTCGTTTCGATTCATTTCGATTCGTTTATCTTTCTACATCTGAAGATTAAAGACTAAAGACTAAAGACTGAAATCGTAATGTAATCTCTTCGCTATATATGTTATCGTACGTACTCGTATGTATTCGTACATACTCGTACCGGTATGTACTCAGTATCGCCCGCCACGCAAAAATCGAATCGATGACCGGGTGTGTGCGTGGGTGAGTGGGTGGAAAATCTGGGAGATTCGAGATTCAGACGGTTACTACCTAGGTATATTATGCTAGAAGTCAATATTCGTAGAGTAGAGTTTTGCGGTGCAAATAAATGACTGGGCTAGAGTAGAATCCAATATATCTACAGGTTATATTGTACATATTCCAATGTCACGGTCTTTCGACGACTCATCTCATATATTGCACCTCAACGCATGAGAATTGCTACTCGAGTACATTCCTTTAATCATGACATGACATACATCTATTCAAGACATGCGATCCACAGCCTTACCCTTTCTGTCCATATCCGTCGACCTCAATAAACTTCGCAAACTACCTTCTGCATACGATACACTTCTGGCTCTACCATCACATGTTCGCATTGGACTTGGTTTATTACCCCAAGGTAACCATGAGCTCCAACTACTGAGTATGGAGGATCTGGGCGAGGTCTCAGGTCTTAACGTTAACGTAGAAGCTATAGATTCATTGCGTATCAAGGTAGGTTTTGGTAACGTCAACTCATGGAACGTGGAAGGGCGGGTGGAAAGAAGTTCATGAAAGGCAGGCATATGCTCCAGATCTGCGGCTGAAGTTTGAGGTCGAGCTGGTTGGCTGATCAGGAAGGTGGGTGATGCAACTTGTGGTTTATTTTCTGGCTTGAAGGTTTGGGCATTGTCTATTATCATCGATGCGAATGTGGCAGATTTGGTCCTGGTGTGCTTGTGCTTGGAGGTGGGGTGTCTCTTAGGTGTGGCTTCTGGGGCGACAATTTCTTTGATCACGTCGGAACTTGGAGGTGATGCATCAACCGCTTTCGAGGTTACTCTGCCGCGAACCTCATCTTCTAATACAACGGCGGGCTTTTTTCTGGATTTGTCCTCATCCGAGGACCTCGAGGATGACATGATTGTTTCTAGTGTACCATAAGCGACAGATTTCCCTCTTCGAATTCCTCTTGAGCTTCGTGCCGGATGTCTTGTAGAATGTTCATCCGGGTCGACAGTTTGTAATGTTGGTACACCTAGATCTGCCCCTGAGGCGGTACCAGTTTGTGGTATACGATCCCCGGATCCATGAGGAGGGTGATGAAATTCATGTTGGTTTGCCAAACTATACTTGCTCCTAGCACATATTTCTGCGATCCTCTCTATATCTTCACTCACGCCATGTTTTATTTCATCCATAATCCCCTTGAAGCTAAAAGCTTCCACGGGTGGTAATTTCATATCCATTTTATTTGATGCTATGCCAGCTGTTCCATTCTGCTTCTTGGTCGCGATGGGATCTCGTTGTTGAGAGCGAGGTCGAACAGCTCCTGAGTAGGTTCGCACAATCACCGGTTGGTTGAATGTCTCTCCGGTAGATTTTGCATAACGATGATGAGATCGATCTGTGCCGTTCAAAGAGCGGAGAGCTGTAAGACGATGTGCAACCTTTGCTTCGTCTAGGATATGTTCACCGCGAGCAGCTTCTTCAGATTCAACAAGACTAGCAGTTGAAGTATTTAAAGTCCATAAACTTGGTGGAAGGAAATGAAGTGGAAGCGAATGACGTCTGTTATTATTATTATTATTATTAATATTATTCGTATCGGTATTCAAATGATTGTTTTGATTGAAGTTGGAATTGGAATTGGAGTTGTAGGGATTTGAGGAAGTTTTGGAAGTGGTGTGAGGTCGCATGTGAGGGGTTGATGCATCTCGCACAATGAATGATATGCCAGTTGTAGTTGTAATTGTTGTCATGATGATGTGGATACTCTTTCTCTCTATCTCTCTCTCAGGATTGGAAAAGACAAGACATTGTTGCTTTTGATTTCAATTCGTAAGTATGTAGTAAGTAGGTAATATGATATGTGGTAGTAGAAAAAGCAATTGAATGTTGTATGTTGTATGTTGTGTGTTGTGTTGTCAATAACTTTTCTCAATTTGTGAAGTTTTCGTGGCGAGCTCCCTATGGTTCCTTTTATTAGAGCCAGTCAAGTTGGTTTCCAGAGTTCTTTAGGGGCTGGAAAGTAGTAGGAGTGGCTTGTTTGCTTGTTTACGGTGAAGTGGTACTCGAGTAGAAAGGAAGAGATAGAAATGAAATGAATTGAATTGAAATGAATTGATTGGTTGAAATTAATTAAATGAATGAAATATAAGTGAGAAGAAATAGAATAAAATGAATTGAAATAGATTAATTAATTAATATTAATTAGATAAATAAGATATTAATAGTTATTTATTTATAATAAAAGAATGAAATAAAATAATTTTAAATAAAATAAAATAAAACAAATTGAAATGAATTTAATTAGTTAATATTGAATTAGTTAATATTGATTAAATGAATTAAATACAAAGTAGTTAGTTGTTTATAGTGAATAATTAGTTGAATTCGTTAAATGTATTAATATTACTAGTGTGTATGGTCTAAAGGCTGAGAATGAACCCCGTTCGGGAACCTGTATGTGCCCATACCGGTATTCGATCCGTGCTTCCCTACTAACTTTCAGCGCTAAATTAACTTCTAGAACCCCGCAAAAATGTCAACAAGTTCCCCATCAATACCTATCATACCTCTATCCAAACTTCACAATCTTGACAATCTCCCCACTACTCTCTTATCAACAACTGACCTGACCCAACCTTCATCAATTCCAAACTTGACGATACCTTTACCATCTATAGCGAACATTGAAAAGAATATCTTCGACGTCAATAAACCCAAATCATTCGAAGCGCAATGTCAAAATCGTCAAACTCAGATAATAATATCGATAAAATTTCCAAAGATAATCCATCCGATTCCGATAATCCTTTTATTCGTTTTCGACACTTCGCCGATGAGCATCTCAGCTCAATTCTTCAAGGATTTATTGGCCTACCATCTGCATTCGCAAAACCGCAAAGCAGTTCGCAATGGTCCGTATTTGATGAGGATCTAAGAAGAAGGGATGAATTACAAGTGAGGCAGAGGGAATTGAAGGAAGCCGAGGAGAGAAGAAGTGGAAATATGACAACTTCGAACGATGAAGTTCAAATCCCTGTGAAGAAGTCCTCAATATCTCACAACGAAGTGGATTTTCATCATCCTCCATCGGACCGGAGAATGAATGTTTTCGGATCTTATGATGTCCCACTCTATTCCCCTCTACATTCGCCAATGAGTACCCCTTTCTCTGGTGATCTTAGGCATACTATGGGTTCTTTTGCTGCTGTCATGTTATACCAAGCCGATCCAAGCGATATCTCACTAGTGCCTTATCTTTTTGGTTCGCCATATTCACCCCTAAGTTTGTCTCTTGGTCAATCTATGATGCGCGAACTGGGAATTACGAAAACTTCCGGGACGTCCGGGGCTATTCCTCGAGACGACTTCCCTTATTGTGAAGCATTCGAAGACCTACTCCTCACTAGCCAAGGTAGAGATACCGAAGTTCGAACTAGGTGCCCCAAGTCAGTCGCAACTGAAGCATCCAGAAGTATTAGCTCGAGTGTCGAAAATCGTTTAGATTGGATCGAACGACTTCGAAGACTGGGTATACTTCATCTGCATAATTCAGACTTGGGCAATACTTCAAACGAATCTCGTTCGTCTAGACAGGAGGATACGGCTCACAGTCATGCTGTAGCTTCATCCGTCTCCCGACCATCGAGAAACGGCGCCGAGACCGAAGAACACATGTACGAGAATTTCTTGAACGATGCATCTACCACGCCTGATAAAATACTCACCACACTTGAGTCTACCCATACTACCGTGGAAAAATTAATGAAGGGCAAGAATATGCCATTTGAAGATTCTCCTCGAGCAAGTCCCTCGGGTGTGAAAGAGGCCGACACAAGTGAGAAAGCAATCTCAGAACCCACAGAATCAAAACGAGAAGTATCTTCACACTCAGCTATCGAACACTTCACTGATGAAGATGGAAGTGTGGAAACAACAATATATCTGTGGAAGAGGTTTGCCGATGGAAGTGAAACGGAAACATCATCTAGTCATACCGTCGACCAAGCAACCCGACAATGCAACCTTTCTAGGACGGAACTCGATTCTGAGGAGCATATGTCGTCGCAGCAGAAAGCAGGAACTCATGATCAGGAAAACGAGTCACAAACCAAGAAGAATACAAAGTCAGGATGGTTCTGGAATTGAACGATTGGATGTATGTACATTTTAGGGTTGTATCTCATAGGTAGGACAGATATGATTGGATAAGATTCATAAGAATGCAACATCTCAATTTACAATAACAGCATTCTACACATACGCCAATATTTTTTTATAAATACCAAGCTCAAGGCGACATATGTTGACTAAATTTGTGGTACTCATTTGATTTTCATTACGGAATGGCGAAGATTCATTGGAGCGGAGAATTTGAGGTGCATGACTGCACATTGCTTCTCCATGGGGAAAATAAACCCTGTCTTTCGTTCAATGATACCCAAAGCTTTTCAATATCGTCTTCTATTTCCTTGAATGTACAACTGATTTTATGGCTCGCTCTTCCCAAATACAAATACAAATACATTCCTTTATTTCAAAGTTTGTCGTCAAGAGTACCCAAACTATACATCGGAAAGAAAAAGTACAATTCAAACCCCCATCCTCGATCACTCAGATGTCTCACTCAAAGTCAAGTGACAGTAGGGACAATAGTCCAATCGATACAACTAAAGCTCTGTGGGCTAGGTATGTCATTGGAACCTACCTGTCGTATAGGATGATCCCACTGATTGAGAATTAGGATGATGAGTGCAAATGAATACAGCGATTTTATCATCAAGTGTCACTCAAGGATCTTTCACGTTCATCGAATCGTCGTTTGCACCCAATCCAAACCAATACAAGCTGCAGCCAATGGAAATTTCCTGGTTAGCTCTCATTTCTACAATCTATTTGACAAGCTCAAATGGCAGTTGAGATAGAAATACATGTTTTGCCTAATCATTGCTGAGACCAATACAGGAATCAGTTACCGGCATTCTCGAACTCGAGGATGATGACCCTAGTACCGTCGCCAGAATGATTAACTTCTTCTACCTCCAAGATTACGACGACTCTTCGACGAGTGAAGAAGCCGCCAAGGAAGATTACGGTCCTCTTCTCATCAATACCATGGTCTATATTATAGGCGATAAATATGATATCCCCGGGCTCCAAACCCTCGCCAAACAAAAGTACGAAAAAGCCATCTTGACCGATTGGAATACTACTTCTTTCTCTGCTAGCTTAGAACTTTTATATGAGGAATTACCTGAGAGTAATACCTGCCTCACATCACTTGCGCTGCACACTGCTAGCACGCATGTTAAAGAGCTTAAAGGTAGAGCGGAATTCACTCAATTGTGCAAAAGCAACGCGGCGATTGCGTATGATCTCTTCACAAGCATTGCATCTCAATCTCAATCCGCGATTTCTCAACCCACGATTTCCCAATCCAAGATGCTAAATCAAGAGAAAGAGAAAGAAAAAGAGGCTAGCACTTGTTGTCCAAAAGGTCATACGTTTACACATCTGAAAGATGTACGTGCGATGTATGATACGCATGCCGGGAAATGGAGAGTGAGGTGTCCGAATTGTAAGGCGCAGAAGGTGTGTTATAAGGTGGGTAATGAGTGTGATGTGGGGGCGAAGTGGGATGGGGGGGAGGTGGGGTTTTGGTTTTTGTGAGGGGGGTAGAATAGGGAGGTTGGGAATGGGGAGATGGTGTTGTGGGTGTTTGTAAGGGTTTGGTTTGTTTTGGATTTGGTTTGGGGCGCTTTTGTAGGGATGGATCATGGATACTTGGGGCGAATTTCAAATTTGATATAGGACAGACAGAGACAGAGACAGATATTGCGTATTGCATATTGCATATTGCATATTGCATACCCTTGTATACAAAAGAGCATAAGTACCCAAAATATCCAAGAAGTTCTCACTACTACAACCACTACTATACCTATAACCATAACATAACATCACATCTCCAATCAGTACTCGTATACTCAGTACTCGAGTATTTCCGAACTACTCGTACATAGCAGAGTCGGGAACCTGGCAGTTTAGGAGAGAGTGAGTGTATGTATATACTCGAGTACTCGAGTAGTGAGTGTATTCAAACCAACACTACTGTACTCGTTTAACTAATTAACTATTTACTATTGACTAACTAGAGTATTGTATACTATCTATAACGTGGTTTATCAGTACGTGGATCATATCAGTACGTGGATCACTTTTACCTCAATTTACAACTTCAAAACCATATTATTCAACAACAATTGAATCAATTGATTGAAACTATTAGGAATCTAATAATCTAGGATCTATTACATTACTAGAACAAGTTCTTGAATTATGACCTGGTTTTCCACACTTACTACAGCATCTACTAGAAGATGCTTCCCTATTAGAATTCGCTCCATTTTGACGCTCATCACGTAGAATCTGAATATCAACTTCTTGCTGAGATAATATATCTATAGCCTCTTGTCCAGTAAGTACTCCTCCTTGATGTAATTGAGTCTTTTTTGCACGTCGATGTTTGCTTAATGCCTCATTTGCCTTTCGAAGTGTACGGATTTCTGCACTTAAAAGTGTATTCTCATGTGCTAATCTCTCTGTGCCTTTAGCTAAAGCTAATACAGTTTCGAATATAGGTGTAGGAGAGCTTGATTGATGACGATATATTCGAGATTTGACTAAAGTCGATTGTGAAAGAGCTTCAGTTGGATTGTGAGGTGTTTGAGAGACCCAAGAATCGACAGGTTCCGAGGGAGTGGATAAAGGGCTAGGCGTATGAATTCGAATATCTAATTTCGAGAGCACGGCTTGAGGGTCAAATGGTATTAGTCCTGCTCCTTGAAAGCCAGCTTTCATATTCTGAATTGTAATCGATTGTTGATATGCAGCTTTGAAAGCTATAAAGAATTCAACCTTTGAGATATGATTGATATGAGCCTTGATAAATCCTTCAATCTGAGAACCATATGATCGTTTCAATACACTAAAGCATCCAATATCCAATGCCTGAGTTAAATGACTTGAATGCGGTGGTAATTTGAGGCATATAATATCATTTTCCGTACAGTATGATTGAAAAGATATCGATTCGTGGCTTTCATGCCCATCCAATACTAGCATTCGATATTTGCCTGTTCTTCGATGGATTGTATGTTTATCGAAATGCTTTATCCATTCTAAACCCGTCTCATTATTCATCCATCCATTGCTAGTAGGTTTAATAACCCAATTTGCCGGCAGATCGGTTTCAGTATACCAATTAGAAAGGTGATATTGTCCTTGCACCACTAAAAATGGAGGTATAGTTTTACCCTCTCTATTACCACATATAATCGCCATAGCCCATTCTCGATTGCCTGGCTGTATTGCTTTGCTTCTGCCACGCTGTTCAGTATCAATTACAACCATTCCAGAGTATATTACATCCATCATAAAACCGGTTTCGTCGAAATTGTAAAAATCGCAATCCTGAATACCATATTTGGCCCGCATATTCGATACTAATCGAAACCACTCTTCAATAAGCTTGGGATCTTCGCAAAGAGCTCTTTGAAAATCATAAACACGATTGAAATATGTCTTTAATTCCATATGACACTTTACAAATCGATGAGCCCAGAGTTTTCCAACCTTTTTCGTACCTCTCGATTCAAGAATATAATTCGCTATATCTTCCATACCACTTAATTTAGGTACAAACCCTCGATTATCCATATCAATAATATATTGAATAAGCACTTCCTCTTTCATTTTTGTAATATTATGATTTTTTGATCGATATTCTGTACAAGAGATAGAACTGTTCATTCTGTGGATAAGCGTTGTATATGGTATATTGTATAGTTTGGAAGCTTTTCGATAGCTTAATTTTTTGTCTTTTTGAATAGCTTCAATAGCTAAAAGTATTCGACCTTCTTTATTGTTCGATTGCATCGTAGATTGTTGATAAATCGCGTGTTGAAGTTGAAAGTTGTAAATTGAGGTAAAAGTGATCCACGTACTGATAAACCACGTTAATCATATTATTTTAAATAGTATTTTATTAATATCTATCTAGTATACTACTCGAGTACGTACTCGTACATTAGTATAGTAACTTTACTACTTGAGTAGAGAGAGTACTCTGGTGAGTTGTAGGTATTGTTATACGAATATGAATATGAATATGAATATACTCGAGTATAAAGAGTTATATTTTAGTTTTCGCGTAAAGGGAGGGAGGCAGGGGGTTTGGGATATTGGTGATGAATATGAATATGAATATGAAGTGAATATGTAATGATCAAATTCTCTACATGTGTATAATGTCCCTTGCTACTTCGCTAATTGAGTATATATACTTTGAGCTTTTTGGTATATAGCATTTGCAATCCCTTGATTCACCTATCCAATTCAATCCATTCTCCTTCCTATCTAACGAAATTTAAAAAGAAAATGATGACCGAACCCATATGAACATGTCAAACTACTACTGTAGTGTCTATGTATCCTCTCAAATATATTTATATGGATTCATGATCCCATTCTATACCATGTCAGTATCGGTTCACAACTCTGAATATCCAAGATGGACAGGTAGACTTACTGGATCATAAAGATTCTTAATCTGTTTCATCAAACCAATCATCGTCTCACTCCTACTATACCCAATATAATTCTTCTTTGCCAACCCAAGCCCATGCTCTGCACTAATACTTCCATTTCTCTTCGCGACCCATTCATATACGAAAGGTTCTAATACTTGCTCGACTCTCTTATCATAGCTTCGAGTGGCTACATTGAGATGTAGATTCGAATCCCCCATGTGACCATAACCTACCACGCCGACGACGGGGTGATCTTCAGTATCACCGATGAGACCAGCTTCTGTGATCTTTTCTCGTACGTCTTCTACGAGTTGGTAAAGTTCCTTAAGAGGAATAGAAAGATCGTATTTGTATACACCACCCCAGTGGCCCAGACACTCGGGGATACCTTCTCTCCAGCTCCAAAGATCTTTGATTTGTGTGGCGTTGTCGGCCAAGGTACCATCAGAGACGATTTCTTTTTCCATGACATGTTCGAGGAAATTACTGAGTTTCTCTTGATCGTGATCGGAGTTGGAACCGCTGGTTTCGATAAGACAGTAGAAAGGATACTCACCTTCCAATGGCCTTTTATTTTTTGTTACTCTGTGAACTAAATCTTGGCTGTGGCTGTCCATAAGTTCAAAGGCAGAGAGGATCTCGGAAAGATGGCCTTTCGCCTCTTTAAAAGCTTCTTGGACCTTTTCGAAGGATTCGAGACCAAAAAATGCGACATTGATTGCATTTGATCGTTGAGGGCAGATGATTGAAATTCCAGTAATGATACCGATTGTTCCTTCAGCTCCGATGAACAACTGTTTCAAATCATAACCAGTATTGTTTTTCCGTAATTTTGATAGGTCATCAACGATTGTTCCATCTGGTAGGACTGCTTCGATACCGAGAACATTTCCATGTAAACTTCCATATCGTAACAGCCTTAAACCTCCAGCATTTGTCGCAACATTACCTCCAATATGACATGATCCTTTTGCGCCTAGATCTAACGGAAATATATGTTTGCGCTCTGCCAAATAGTTGTCCGCAGTTTCCAGAACGACACCAGCATCCACTACAAGCGTACCTGAAACCTCATCAAATGATCGAATTTGATTCATTCGGCTCATATTGATAACAATCTCGTCGAATACTGGAACCGATCCTCCTACAAGTCCAGTGTTTCCGCCTTGCGGCACAACTGCTAACATATTATCATTGCAATATTTCAAAATCTTGCTCACTTCCTCCGTAGATCCAGGCTTCAATACCAAACTTGTATGACCTCTATATTTGCGCATCCAATCTCCATTGAAAGGTTCGATATCATCTGTAGCATCCTTTGTAACTCCATCAATAATTGCAGATTCCTTCCCTAGTAAATTCTTGAAAAAATTCACATTCTCTTCGGATATCTGTGCGAATCTCGAGTCTCGTTTTATATCAGGATATGTTTCGGAAGTAAACTTTATGGTCTTCGATGTGCTAGTCGTTCCTTTGGCTATTCCTTCACTGCCTTCTGTACTCGCGGTGCTTTGCCATCGAGTTTGAACTAATGATCGTAATGGTCTTATTTTAGAGCATGAAGATGATGCTGATGAGATTCGAGCTCCGCGAGCTGCAAGAGCAAATTGTGATCGGACTGCCATGTTTGCGACGGTCAATTAGAGCAGGTTCACCAATTTCTTAAGAGAAGAAATCAGGAGTGGGGGTTGCAATGGCGATTTGATACAAGCTTTATCAAAGCTTGTTAGTCCACCTCTTCCAGAAGTTTTGTTGCACGTCTGTGTGAACTTTCAACTTTGGGGCTATTTGGAAAAGTGTATATTTTATTATAGATTTGAAATCTTGAAGTTTTCAGGATATCGAAAAAAAACTGTCCCGGGGATTTTGTAAGAGAAATTGGTTCATAGGGAACTCGGGGCGTTTTGACCAAATTTGGGAAGGCTGTGACTTTGCCTTGTTCTGACATGGCCCGTGCAAATAAACAATAAACACCTTGGTGGGCAAGTCTTGGATGCAGCCTTGTCTAATTTGAGTGCCTGAGGATTATAAGAACAAGCTCAAGTTGGACCTTCCCGTCGCGTAGCTTCGTATGCTGAGCTGCCTGCAGTTCAAACATCAAGCTTCATCCTTATTTTTTCGTGTTTCCCATTAAGCTTCGAACAGTTTTGAGATACCCAAAAATTCTATTTAATCTCACTTCACGGTTCAGATCATCATAAATCATGGCTTCAGGTTACGATAGAGCGTTGTCTGGTAAGCTATTTACCTAAGTATATCAATTAATGGAGAGGTAGCTAACATATATTAGTTTTCAGGTTAGTTTACGAGTTGGAATACTTCAAGGAACCAATCTGATAACTGCCACAGTCCGGATGGCCATGTTTTTCAAGTCGAATATGCCCTCGAAGCTGTTAAGAGAGGTATTTGAGACAGCTACAAGCAATCGGCGGACAATAGCTTACATCAATCTAGGAACATGCGCCGTTGGAGTGAAGGGCGGTGATATTGTTGTCTTAGGATGTGAGAAGCGTTCCGCGATGAAGTTGCAAGATACCCGTATTACGCCATCGAAAATTGGTCTCGTCGACACCCACGTTGGTCTAGCCTTTGCAGGTCTCAATGCCGATGCACGAATCTTGGTCGACAAGGCAAGATTAGAAGCACAATCACATCGTCTTACGGTGGAAGACCCAGTTACAATAGAATACATCACAAAGTATGTGGCTGGTGTGCAACAGAGATATACACAGAGTGGTGGTGTTAGACCATTTGGCATTAGTACCTTGATTGTTGGATTTGACCCCAATGATCAGACTCCAAGATTATACCAGACCGAGCCATCTGGAATTTACTCTGCGTGGTATGTTGGTTTTGTTCTACCGGTTTTTATATACTCTAACAAGCTTTTAGGAAAGCCAATGCTATTGGTAGATCAAGCAAGACTGTACGAGAGTTCCTAGAGAGAAACCACAAGGATGATATGGATCGGGAGGCTACCATCAAATTGACAATTAAGTCATTGCTGGAGGTCGTGCAAACTGGAGCGAAGAATATCGAGATTGCCATCATGGCACCAGGCAAGGTTATTGAGATGTTGCCAGTGGAGGATATTGAGAAATTTGTGAAGGATATTGAGCAGGAGAAATCCGAGGAGGCTGCTAAGAAGAAGGGTGGTCGTTCGGGAGGTACTACTGCGATCTTGACGAGAGGACCTGATGAAGCTGCTGCCCAATAAGTGGAGTAATATTTATGACTTTCTGCACTTCATAGAACCTCTGTACTATAGCAATGAGCGACGAAATGACACAACCTCGATCGTGCTCATGCACCCTAAGTCCATAAAGAGTATTGTGTGCGAAACTACTTTCACATTTTTGATATCTGCACATTAGCTTCTTAACCTTTATGCTGGATCCCGAATTCCCATATTCATGCCGCTAAATTCAGACTTCTTTTTTGCTTCCTCTGTTCGTAATGCATCGTATCATCCCAATTTGTTAGCTGCCTCCTCCACATCAAAGATGGTTCTTCCTTCTTTCCCCTCCAGTCGATTATCCTTAATCATCCTACTATCCTTCCTTATATCCTCGCCTTCGAATTTCAACATCGGCTTTGGCTCTCGAGCCTCAATAACATAATGATTATCGCAGTGCGGACAGTATTCATCGCTTTCTTCCGTCTCGTCGGCAAAATCTTTTCGGAACACCTTCTTACATTTCTTGCATGCGAATGTCTTGCATTGTCATTAGTACGAGGGGTCGAGGAGAGCAGGGTGTGGAAGCGAGTAATACCATTTCTGTTGTTTTTCTCAGAGGGTGGGTTTCAGTGTCAAGGTGACATTCGGCGCAATCGAACCATTTTCGACCTTAAGTTGGAGTTCAGTATGGAAAGACTAGCTTGGGGGGTGGTTCTTACAGCATGGGGATCGAATGGAAACTTGCGCGTTGAGAATATGTTTACTAGAATTCTGTCAGGGTCGTTGAAAGTGTTCAAAAATGACTTAAATCTTACCACATGATGCGGATTGTGAGTTTTTGTATCGATTGGAGAGTTTGCGTTTGCTTGATTCGATTCGGAGTTCTTTTCGCTGGAAGATTTTCTTAATGTCGGACCAGTACCATTTACAGCTTCATATGAATGCCAGGCTGAACCAGGCAATTTAGCGTGAAAATCATATTACTCAGCAACTCAGCCTTGCGCTTCTCCATTCAAAAGGAAACTCCATCTGTTCCGCCTAATCAAACAACCAAAGGTATAATATATTTGAAAGAACTTCGAGATGCCGCCAAAGAGGAAAGCCGTATCAAGTACGACGCTTTTACATTTGCTTTACTATGAATTAATGATAACTAACGGTGTCCAGGTGTGCGAGGTTCTACCAAATCGAATAAAGACTCTGCTGCCTCTACACCAGGACCTGCAACTCCTCGCAGTAATGTTGGCAGTGATGAGGAGTATCATCAAGACGGGACCATAGATGATCTTGACTCTCAAGGTTTAGAAGCTACGGAGGAGGAGAAAGCAAACATCAAAAGCACAATAAACAAATTCTCGGTGGGAAGTTACATGTCCAGTCAGAACATCAAATGTATTAAGGATTCTGCCAGTCATCATTTTGGCAAAAATGACTTCTCATACCTATCATTGAAACCCGATCACGCAAATAGACCGTTGTGGATAGATCCGCAGAAGGCGCGCATTATTTTGGAAAGTTTCTCGCCACTGGCAGCGCATGCCCAAGACTTTTTGACTACGATAGCAGAGCCCAAGTCGCGACCGACCTTCTTACACGAATATGCTTTGACGCCTCACAGTTTGTATGCCGCTGTATCAGTTGGCTTGGACCCAAATGATATCATTAATGTTCTTGATCGACTTTCGAAAATGCCCGTACCTGATAATATTAGATCTTTCATTACCGGCTGTACTAAGAACTATGGCAAAGTCAAGCTGGTCCTCAAGGATACAAAGCATTACGTCGAAAGTGCAGATCCAGAGCTGCTGCAAAGCCTCCTTAAAGATCCAGTGATAGGTCCGATCAGAGTTCACGGAACGACCGAAATTACCACAGGCCTAGCACCGAAATTAGGTGGCTTGGTCATTCCGGGGACGAAAAACGCAGCTGGAGTACAGCAGGCTACGGATAGACATCAGGGCGCAACAGATAGACCACAAGAAGGACAGGATCCAACACAGGATCCAACACAGGAGGATATCTATGCGAAGCTCAACGAAGAGGACGATGATGAAGACGAAGAAGAGGCGGTGCATTCTTTTCAAATTGCCGATAATGGGAAAGAAGCTGTACAGAAGCGATGTCTGGAGCTTACATTGCCTGTACTCGAAGAATATGATTTCCGTAACGATACCATCAACCCAAATCTCGAAATTGATTTGAGACCTAGCGCCCAAATTCGACATTACCAGGAAAAAAGTTTGAGTAAGATGTTTGGTAACGGCCGAGCTAAGAGTGGTATTATCGTGTTGCCTTGTGGTGCTGGAAAAACTTTAGTTGGTATCACCGCGGCTTGCACAATTAAAAAGGGTGTCATCGTGCTCTGCACGAGTTCTATGTCCGTTGTTCAATGGCGACAGGAGTTCTTGAAGTGGTCAAATATCAATCCAGCCGATATTGCAGTATTTACTTCGGATCACAAAGAGAAGTTCACGAGGAGTACTGGTATCATTGTAACGACATATTCTATGATTACACAGACACGTGCACGAGCTTTTGATGCTCAAAAAATGATGGATTTCTTGACGAACAGAGAATGGGGATTGATGCTTCTAGATGAGGTGCATGTTGTCCCCGCCAACATCTTTCGAAAAGTGACACAGTCAATCAAAACCCATGCAAAATTAGGTTTGACGGCCACACTACTTCGTGAAGATGATAAGATCGATGATTTGAACTTTTTGATTGGTCCGAAGTTGTACGAAGCCAACTGGATGGAACTCGCTGCGCAAGGTCATATTGCGAGGGTCCAATGTGCAGAAGTTTGGTGCCCGATGACTACTGAATTTCACTCGGAGTATTTGAAAGCATCCAAGCGAAAGCAGGGCTTGATATCTACAATGAATCCTCGGAAGTTCCAGGCTTGTCAATTTCTGATAGACTACCATGAGAAGCGTGGCGACAAGATCATCGTGTTTTCTGACAATGTCTTCGCTTTGCACGTCTATGCTCAAAGATTAGGAAAAGTTTTCATTTTTGGCGGCACAGTTCAGACCGAACGTCTTCGAATTCTTGAGAATTTCCAACACAACCCCAATATCAATACACTCTTTCTTTCAAAGATTGGTGACACTTCTCTCGATTTACCTGAAGCAACTTGCCTTATCCAAATCTCCTCTCACTTTGGTTCTCGTCGACAAGAAGCTCAAAGACTGGGCAGAATTCTCAGAGCGAAACGTAGAAACGATGAAGGTTTCAATGCATTCTTCTATTCTCTAGTCTCCAAAGATACCAAAGAGATGTACTATTCGTCAAAACGTCAAGCATTCCTTGTTGACCAGGGATATGCGTTTAAGGCTATCACTCATCTCCAAGGCATAGAGGGTCTTCCTGGTCTTGCATACAACACACTCCCCGAACAAAGAGCACTATTAGAGAAGGTTTTGATCCATAATATGGATGAGGCAAAGTATCAGGAAGAACCTAACGATGACTTGTTTCACCGAAACGACGATAAATCCCGTAAAAAGAAGTCAAACGCAAGAAGGACTGCAGGTAAACTTGCTGATTTGGCTGGTGGGCAGGATATGGCGTATGTCGAGCAAAACAGGAGCAGAAACAAGGACTTGAAGAAGAATAAAGCAGAGAGCAACACTTTCTTCAAGAAGTTGGCGAGGGATCAGGCGAAGAAAAAGCTTGCAGAGTAGAGATTTATTGCTGATAGACGCAAAATGGTGTTGGTTATATTTATATGCGGATAAATGGTGGGAGGCGTCTGGTCTGACTTCAGGAGATACTTACACGTCTTTATTTCCATCCTGTACAACATAATCTCTGGGATAAAACAATAATGATACAATCTCAAATGTAATACCACTGGTAGTCTGCTTTTGTTGATATTCTATTTGATCCTTGATCGTTGAAGTAACGGTGGCTCATGATTTCCCCTGTTCAGGGTGATGAGAGTATAAATACCTACTACCTAGGGACTCGAGTAAAGTTACTCGAGCGTCATCGCATCATATACTTCCCAGAAATGTCTTTACGCCCAGAAGTCGAGATGATCCCAGAGAAAAGGGGAACCAATATCCATGTGGTAGTGGATTCATACTGTGCAGTACCGGTATTGTCTCATCTCAACTAACAGAGTTTGGAGTGAACTGTATTGGTCTAGCTGTAGATTATGTCAGAAGCTAAACAGATTATATGATTGGAAGAATCTGGAAAATGGAGTTTATTTTGGTTTTATATTTGTATATTAGTATGTTTAAGTGATCACGACTCGAATGTATGTAGCTTGGCTTCGTCGAAATACGGTTCGCTTCCAACTTTGTTACCTGTAAGTTGTGGAGCGAGCCACCATCCCTTCCCCGCATGATCTCCCACCCAATCCGCCCACCTAATTCTATTATCACGACTAACTTCTTCCACTTCACAGGCCAAGCCATACATCATTCTCAAATTTTCATTTACCTGTTGTGTACTGTATTTGGCAATAATTATCGAGAACCGTGACCTTTGTATGTTCTAGCATGTTTGATAGCTCGGGATATTTATAATCTTCTTCATTATCATGATATGATGGTCCTCATCTATGTACTATACTACCTTGTAAATCTATCTCATGTGATTTCTATGTACCAACAAAAAGACCCCTCCTATCCCATCACTTCACCATCCCCTCAAATCTTAGGACTCTCACCCAAAAACCCATCCGCCACCGCCTTAATCAACTGCGTTGCAATCGCCGTAAAAGACGGTAATCTCAGATTCCCCTCCTTATACCCCACACTCGCCGGTTCCCCCAACGGACTAGTCCCATTCATCAACGCCTCCCTAATCTCCTCCATCTCAAACCATTTAGCATCTTCCAGCTCCGGATCATGTTCCAGATGGATTTTCTCCCCATCCGGCAGCGCCTGCGCAATAGCTCCAATCATCAGATTTGCAG